>VDFB02143866.1:0-25130 GCA_007258455.2 Sequoia sempervirens
AAAGTCTTACTACCCAAAGAAAGATTCATTGTCTTACAGGCACATTTACATTACATCCATAAGATTTTGAACTGAGAAAATAGCATCTTCTAATACCTGATTACAGTTTCAATTAAGCACATAAACACTTTCTCCTGCTCACTCTTCTTCACACTTTACTTCCTCCTTCAAAAGATTAGAAAATTATTCACATGTAGTACTCAGCATACATCACACACCATACCTTCAAATGCTATGAACAACTGATCATATATATTCGCAACTAAGGATAACATCAACTACATGTCATCCTAACAAAATATAAAATGTGTACAAACTGTCAGCCCAAACCAATAAACAATTATCAATGCACACCAAAAACTATTGGCCAAAACATAGTAAGTACCCAAAGAAACATATCTCAAACACAAAACACTTTAAACAATTATGCCTTGAAGATCTGCAACATGCTACAATCACCATGTTGTCCATGATCATGAAAAACATGAACTTATAGAAGAAAATCACCAATCACAAGCACAATGATCAGTGTGGACCAACAACACAGATAGAGAATGATCTAGAAACATCCACAAGCATCATGAATCACCACATAATCATCCTCATTAACTATAATTACTATAATTACATAATCTTCTTTTAGGAACACTAACTATAACAACAAAACAACTGTCAGAACATAGATACTCATAACTTAATCAAATCTTCATGCGAACCTTTGAAACTTGATGTGAATAAACTATATATACCTATCAAAAAACCCTTTAATCCACAAATTCTTATCATCAATATACTAAGCTAGCCACCATACTGAACTTCACTACATCACTGACAACCTGAAACTTATTTTATTACAATTTTATCATCAATATACAACCTTAAAGGCATTAATGCCAATAATGTCGAAATCAATGACAACCACATATTGGTAATATCCAACAATCTCCCCCTTATGCATTTATGGAAACACATGATGTGAAAAACACCATCAATGCTACTTTCTCTTAGCACTTCCTCCCCATTAGATTTTGACTCTTTTCCCCTTAACTCTCACATTTTTTCACATGAATCTTCTCCCCCTTTGACATAAATAAAAAATATGCACATTATTTTTCTTCAGACAAGCTTTGAATCACATTTTTGAACATTTGAATACTCCCCCTAAGTAGCAATCACCACAACATCAATTTGGATCACAAGATATGACTATGAAATGCATGGACTAATGCAAGTCAATGCATCTAAATTCTGATTAGGAGGGGTAATCACCCCTAGCTTCCCTCTAGGATACTCAAAAGTATCCTTAAATCCAAGATTCAAAAAATACTTGTCTAATCTAGCATACCATGCTCTTGAGGCTTGTTTTAGTCCATACAATGCTTTCTTCAACTGGAAAACCATATCTCCCTGATCAGTCAATTGAAATCCATTAGGTTGCTCAATATACACTTCTTCTAGTTCACCATTTAGAAATGCTAACTCGACATCCATCTGATAAACCCTGAAGTTTTTGTAAGAAAAATAAGCAAGAAATAGTCTCACAGCTTCAATCCTAGGAACAAGAGAAATTTTTTCTTCAAATTTCGATTCCTTCCATCTAAGAATATCCCTTACACACAATTCTTTCTTTTTTTCTAACTTCACCTTGCTCATTCAATTTTCTCTAAAAGATCCATTTAGTTCCAATTACATTTTTGTCCTTAGGTCTAGGAACAAGAATCCATGTATCATTCTTCTCAATTTACAATAGTTCTTCTTTTATTGCTTACACCCAATGTTCATCTTTGCATGCTTCATTAACACTATTAGGCTCAATCTTTGAGCTCAAAAAACATTCTTTTGCAATTGTTCTCCTAGTTTAAACAACTTTGTTCTTATCACCTATGATATGATCTTCTAATGATTTAGTCTTAGATACCTTGGAATCTTACGGTATTCTTGAACTTCAAGCTCTTCTGATCTCACTTTTTCACTTTCACTAGTTCCTTCCTCTTGATTTCTAATGCACTAGAATGGTTTGAACTTGATGTGGAGTATGAACTTTCTTTCCTTTATCTGAACTATCATTCTAATCATCTAAATCATATCCATAGGTTCTATATGGTCTAACTATGTCTTCATCAACCTTGACATTAGCACTTTCAATTACTTTCCTCAATCTCTTATTGTAGCACCAGTAGGCTTTAATTTTAGTAGAATAACCAAGAAAGATTCATTTGTCACTTCTAGAATTAAAATTTCCTATATCTTCATCTCTTTTAATATAGCATTTACTCCCAAATATTTTGAAGTATCTAATAGTAGGCTTATAACCATACCATAGCTCATAAGGAGTCTTACTGGTATCACCTTTGAAATGTACCTAGTTGAGAGCATAAATGAGGAAGTACTCACAGGTTCTCTCCAGTAGATATATGTGAAACATTTCCTTCTAGCATCATATTTCTAGTAGCTTCTTGAATTGTCATGTTCTCCCTTTATAAAACTCCATTTTTCTGAGGACTCTGTGGGAAGATAATTGTCTCTTTATCCCATTCTCTTCACAAAAATAATTAAACTCATTGGAAGTGAATTCACTGCCTCTATTTGATATCAAACATTTAATCTTCAAACATATCTTTGTATCAACCATAGCCTTCAAGATCCCAAATTTCTCTAGAGCTTCATATTTTTCCCTTAAGAAATTAACCCACATAAATCTAGAATAATAATCAATAAGTAACATGAAATACCTATCTCCTTGTAAAATTTTGACTCTAGAAGTACCACACAAGTCAGTATGCACAAGCTCCAACACTTCATTTGAGCAATATTGCTTTGGAATGAAACTCTAGTTTTCTTTCCTAACTGTGCATATAGCATTAATAGGTTTTATCAACTTAGGAAGATCTCTCACTACCTGAGTAGAACTTATCTTGATAATATTGTCAAAGTTTACATGACACAATCTCCTATGCCACAACCAACTTTAATCAAATTGAGCAATTAGACAACTTTTATTAGTAGCACTTAGGTCAAAGATATTACCTTCTGTCTTTCTACCATATGCAATCACATTTTCGGAACTCCCTAATATTCTACACTTTTCATCTTAAATTGAAGATTGTGTCCCCTGCCAACCATCTTTCCAACACTTAAGATATTATGCTTCAAACCTTCCACATATAGAACATCATGAGTATTATGCTTACCATCAAGAGAAATGGATCCTCTGCCACACATTACACCAGCTTTGTCATCACCAAATCTTACAACACCACCATCATACTTTTCCAAGCTCACAAATTTACTTTATTTAACTTTCCATGTGATGAGAGCATCCATTAACAATCACCCATTCATCTTTTTCTCCAACTCTAGCAGCTAGAGTGTTCTCCACATTTGTGCAACTAGTAGATTTATTAGGGACTAGATCATTTTCCTTTATAGAAATAAATACCCATTCATCCTCACTTAAATTCCCTTTATCAGATTCATCATCTTTCACACCTTCATCAGCACCATAATAACACTTTGTTTGGAATCTAGGCTTGTTAGGTCTTGGCATAGGAACTCTTTCTGGACACCTTGAGGAAAAATGTCCTATCTTATTACAAGAAAAAAAATTAAGAGGAAATTTCCCTTTATACTTACCTTCTCTAGCTAGCCTCTTAACAATAAGTGCTTCAAACTCATCTATTTTTCTCTCTTCTTCAATCTCTCTCATTTCCTACTCATACTTGGACACTTTTCTACAAGAAATTTCTCCCAGATCTTATCTCTGCTTATCTTTTCTGGAGATAGTAGTTATGAAAGTGGATTCTATCTTAGGAAGAGATTCACTAAACTCACTTAAGTCAAAAGTAGTAAGCTTACCAATGCACATGTCTCTGGTTACATTTGTCATAGTTTGGAACTCCTCAATAGCAGTAGCTTTGTGTTTGTATGCAACAAGCAAGAATCTGAGCACTTTAGAAACAATCTCTAATTCTTCCAATGTTCCACCAAAATATTTGATACTACATACAAGTTCATTCACTCTCTACATAAAATAAGTGATGTTATCATATTCACCCATTCTCGACATTTCATATCTCCCTTTCAATCTTTACAACCTAGAAATCTTCACATGGGTATCACCTTCATGCAAATTTTCCAACCTTTTCTAGATCTCATAAGTAGTCTTCAGCTCCAATACATTTTTCATCTGTGAATCAGTTAGAGCACTCAACAATGCTTCCTTAGCCCTGATATTATACCCGGCTTCCTTAATCTCACTTGTAGTAGAAGGACCATTTTGTGGCATGATATACCTATTATTTGTAATTTTCTAGTAAGGTTTACCAATGCATCTTAGATGACACTCCATTTGAGTCTTCCATAGAGAATAATTTGTTCCATCAAATCTCTGACTATCCTTCTTATATGTCACCATCCCGGATCACCTCTACCTATTAAACTTCTTCTGATGAACCTACTCTAATACTAATTGTTGGAAACCCAAGGGAAGACAACTCAGAGGGGATGGGTGAATCAATTGTCACAATAATTATACTTACTAAATTATTCTCAGATCTAATAAATAAACATGAAATCATAAACCACCACCACATAAGAAATACACATAACACTAATATTTTTTACTTGGAATCCCTATTAGGGGACAAACCATGGTGGAGGTTAATCCACAAGATTATACTCTATTAAAAGCATTATAAATGGGGAATTTACATACATTTAGGCATACTACCTCGAGCTCACTCCTCAAATACAAAAGGCTTACTGCCCAAATGAAGACTCATTGTCTTATTATCACATTCAAATTACATCCATAAGATTTTGAACTGAGAAATAACATCTTGTAATGCCTGATTATAATTCCAGTTAAGCACATAAACACTTTCTTCTTCTCACTCCTCTTCACACTTTACTTTTTCCTTTGGTAGGTTAGAACATTATTCACACACAACACTCACCATACATCACATACCATACCTTCAAATGGTATAAACAATCAATCATATATGCCTACAAATAATGATAATATCAACTACATGTTGGCCCAACAAAATATAAAACATGTAAAAATTGTCAGCCCAAATCAATAAAAAATTATTAATGCACACCAAACAATGTTGGCCAAAACATAGCAAGGACCCAAAAAAACATTTCTCAAACACGAAACACCTTAAACAATTATGCCTTGAAGATTCGCAACATGATACAATCACCCTGTCGGCCATGATCGTGAAAAACATGAACTCACAGAACAAAATCACCAATCACAAGCACAATGATCAATGCAGACCAACAACATAGATAGATCATGATATATAAATATCCACAAGCATCATGAATCACCATAGAAGCATCCGCAACAACTAAAATTACTAGAATCACATCATCTTCTTTTAGGAACACCAACTACATCAAAAGAACAACTATCAGAACACAGATACTCATAACTCAATTAAATCTTCATGGGAACCTCTAAAACTTTATTCAGATAAAATAGATATACTTTTCAACAAACCCTTTAATCCACAACCTCTTATCATCAATATACCAAACTAGCCAACATATTGAACTTCATTGTATCACCAACAACCTGCAACTTATTTTATTACAATTTTATCATCAATATATAGCCTTAAAGACATTAATGCGAATAGTGTTGACATCAATGACAACCAAATATCAGTAATATCCAATAGATTCATCAAGAATTTTAAGCCATCATCAAGATTGAATCAACATATCAAGATATTGTTGTATCATGTTTGTTGTTGAGCTAACATTCGTGATGTAAGGTTTTGATTCAAGCAAGCATTTCATGAAATATCTACTAAGAATTCATTTGATTGAAAAAACACATCCATTGTAGCCAATTAAATCATAATTTTAGCCTCTTGTAACAAGCATTTTGTGAGTTCTAACATTTCATGTCATTCATTAACCATTTTATTCCATTATTCTATTTCATTTAAAGATTTGATTATCAGCAAGGGGTTTTCAGACTAAGGGAAACCCCACTTTACTAATAATCAACAATTTTTTCTCCTATTGTGTTCTTATGTTTGTAGATCTAGGATGAAGTCTTGAAGATCATTTAGAGTGCAAGATTGAAAATTTTCACAATTTGCATTTCAAAGTTGTCATCTTCACAGAAATTCACCTACAGGTTACATTCGAGAGAGTCAAAACCTAAGATTTGGAAGGTAGAAGGTGTAGACCAGGGAGATTAGGAACATATCTAGAGACATCATAAACCCTAAAAATTACTACATCACCACCTCAAGCATCTTAGTCCTCCTTGGGGTATTTTTTTGAATTTATTCAATATTTTGTTCTAGCATTCAAAGATCCTGAGATCCTCTTCAAAAATAATAGTAGATCTAAGTCACCACCTTGGGAATCTTGGTCCTCCATAGAATATTTTTAAAAACTTTCACATTTCTAAAATCCTTGTGACACCTCCAAATTGTCCAGGTTCACACCTCTTAAATTACTATTGCATTATTTCAATATTTGCATTCTTAATTTATCTTGCATTATTAGGTTGTGTGTTGAATGATTGATTGTCTTTTCCAAGATTTTCTTGTTGGTGAACCCTAAGAACCCTAACAACACCCCATCCTAGGTTTTCCTTTTTGATAATTGACTCTCCTTGTGAGGTTGATAGTCAATCCAATTAGGGCTCCTAGGAGATAATTAAATAAACCATTTGGAAAGGGAGAGTAGGTGATCCCAAATTTCATTCCTCTTTTTCATTTCAAATCATTTTGGTGAACCTACTCTTGGTAGAAACCTCTTTTTTTATTTGGATTTTATTTAGGCCCTAGATCTAGGTTGCATTAATTCTTTCATTGCATCTTACATTAGTGAAACTACATCTCGGGTTTCAGATTAGTGAAAGTGCATATAGGTTACAATTTTTCCTTCTTGCATCATCTTATATCATTGAAAACCTAAAAATTGCATTTTAAATCGTTCTAATTTCATTTAGGGACATTTTGATAACATTTAAAATTGATAAAAATTGCATTCAACTTTGCATCTAATTGCTTCAATTTATTCATATTTCCCTACATTCATTAGCATATTTTATTCTTCCAAACTCCAAGTCCCTAGATAGGAAATCTGAGAAAACTGATATTAACCCATAATTGTCTAATTTTCTACCAAACACCCTTATTGGGACTAAAATGCGCTTATTGGAATCTTATTGCTTCTATGGTTTCCTATCTCAGATCCCTACATGGCTTGTTTGATCCCTGCTTTAGCCTCTAAAACCTTGAAATTTCACCAGGAGGAACAAGATTCTCTACATGGTATCTTAGTCCTTATTGAATTTGACTTTGCAGTTTTTAGGGTTTGAATAAGAATTTCTATGTTTTTTTCAATGTCTTCAATATTTTTATTAAGTTTGTAGAATATTTGTTTCTATCATTTCAAGTGCATTTTTTCAAATATTGCATAAAGGATATATTCTTCAAAAAATGTCGGATATGTATGAAATCTTTAGTGAATGTATCAAGTTGTGGTTTTGGAAAATGACCCTAACAACATTGAACTCACTCATGCTCCTTCAACTCCTAATGCATGTCCTCCTCATGATATTTACATCATTGGAGAAGATGATAACAACATGAGCAAGTTCTTAAATGATTTCCTTAACAACCTTGAAGCCAATGTATCCTTCTACCCAGCAATGAAACAACCAACATCCCCTATAATACCACCACCTGACATGTTTGAATACTTACATCCTGAAACATAGACACAAGAACCTAAGTTCCCTACAATATATGAACCTAGTTCCTCTGAGCAAGTAAGTTATCATCCATTTTATTTAAAAAAAGTGACAAACAATCCCTTCAATCTAGAAGAGACATATGGAAAATGATTCACAATATTTAGTAAAGAGGGTGTGATGCAACAAGTGAACATGAAATTCATCAAATCCTAGAACAAATACCAAATAAAGAAATAAAATGGGTTAGGATATCAATATCATCACCCTAAGTGATCCTAAAAAATACCTAATGCTTATTGAGGATGGTAGGGTTGTCCTAGATCTCCATCCCAATATGAATGTTCTCCTTCCTAAAGAACAACCAAGGGCTCCTCATGACAATGACAAAGAAAAAGAGATCACAACACCACCTACCCTCATCTCATCTAGAGAAATTGGTGAATTAAGAAAACGCAAAAGATCTTAAAAGTTACAAAAGTTACAAACCCCTTGTCCACCACCTAAAAGTGAAAGAAAATTACAAATCTTTCTCGACCAAGAAATTATATTCTTACCACTTATGAATAGGCTCATACTATACCCTAAATATGCAAAGTTTCCATGTTGTAAATATCATAGAACTCATGTACATAGTACTAATGAGTTTCATGCATAAAAAATCATATTGAGAAAATACCACATTGATGGAAATGAGTGCCATTAAGTGATTGGATAATGTCTCTGTCAATCTCCTTATCATGTAATAGTGTAGAACATTCTATTCTTGTTGTTACACAATCTTTCACATCACCTAGCTTAGCTCATTATTGTCTAGCATTAAGTGGAGGAAAAAATTTGATAGCCTTGTCCTAGTAATGTACTTGATGTTGTCCCTTTGTTTAGTTTCACACCTTCCATTTATACCGACCGAGATTGGGAGGTAGACAACCTGGTTTAGGTTGACTTTCCTATTCCTTACTAGTCATTTATTTTCTTTTTTAATTGCATGTGCATAATGTGATCCTCTGTGATGTTTTCTTTGATGTTTTCCTCTCGCTTTGTGCATTCCTCTATTTGTACCTACATTTCTCTATATGAAAAATATTTTCATTGTCTTATTTTTTTCCTTTTGGGGATGACACAAGGTGTCAAGACAACCAATTCTCTTCCATGTTGACTCAAAAGGTTTTCATTTTTTCTTTCACTCTCTTTGTATCATTCTTCTAGTTTTATGTGTATTTGGGGAATGATTAAAATTACTAGCTCTTTAATATCATTGGAGCAAAGATAGATATGGACCCTGAGTCTAGAGATCCCTTATGCACATTTCTGGGGGGGATACCTCTTTTCCTTTTTCATGTTTTGTCTACTTTAAAGTAATTTCTCACAACATGGTGTTTAAAAATTCCTTTAAAGTGGGGGCGTGCATGGGCATTATTTTTGCATGATTTCATTTGGATTTTTCCATGTTCCTTGATGTGATTTTCTTGCTTCTTGCGACATTGGGAGTAATGTCCTTCAAGAGCTTGATTTATCTTGGCATATTACATTCCTCTTAGTGGTGATGTGATGCAGTGCATTTCCTAACCAGTGAATCCTTTATTCTTTGATTATACTTCTCTTAGAAATTTTAGAAACAATGTCCCCTAAGATTAAGACCCTATATAAACAAAGAAAAATCCATTTGAACATCTCTCTTTCTTGTTTTGTTGAATTTTTGTCCTTTTCATAGCCACGGAGGCATGAATTTGATTTGGACCTCTTGGGGCTCACCTAGTGGACATTGAGATTTGCTATCTCTTGTGAGCTTGAATTTCTATCCTTATCTTAGTCATGGAGATATGACTTTGATATGGATTCCTAGGGCTTACCTAGTGAACACCTAGCTTCACTAGCCCTTGTGAGCATGCATTTTGTTTGCATAGTGGAAAATGTATTCCACTTATGAACCTTTTGGGACAAATAGCTTAGACCCAGTCCACAACACATTGGACAACTAGTTGAAGCTTGATACATTGCATTTTATTTTTATTTTTCCTTTTCTTTGATGGTGTGTGCTTGCAATCTGATTATTGCTTCATACATCATCTGCAAGTGTGTTCCCCTGTTCCTAAGTTGGTTAGCCATAGAATCTCAATCTCAGGGACTTGATCATCCCTCTCTATCATTTTCATCCTATCTTACTTGCATTCACACATTTCAACCCCTCTTAATTGTGTGGTTGGATGCTTTAGTGTGAGTTTGAAGCAAGTTCATCCTCTCACTAAAGTGGGAGGGAAATATAGTGTAGAAAAATGTGTATCCTTGCATTTTCACACTTTTTTGGGCACACATTTCTTTTTTTATGCTTATTTATGGCCTAATTGGTCCTATTTTGTATTCTAAAGCCCTATGAATTACATATTTTTATGGCTAATCCCAGAAAACATTAATGGATCTAGATGACTATTTAATGATTCTAGTTGTGTCTCTATGATTTTTGGGTTGATACTAACTTGCCACCTAGGGTTTCTTAGTCCCCGAAAGGTCTTTAGACCATAATTTCAAATGCACCTGAGAAAAGTTCCTTCTTGGAGTTTGTGCCCTAAGATTTAATCCTTGAAACTAAGATGCCACCTAGGGTGTCTTAGTCCCCCCAGGATTAATTTCAGGATTCAATTTCAAATTTTGGTAGTATTTAGCCTCCTTTAATAAATGAATTCATATGTCAATTTGTTGTAGTGTAGTTTTTGGATATTAAGCATAGATAAGTATAAATAAAAGGTTCATTCACTCATTTTCAACTAAGAATTTTGTGACATCATTCATTATAACATAATTGAGTTCACAAGAGAATTCAAGAGTAGATTCATCATGAATTTGGAGTCATCATCAAGATTCAAGAATTATCAACAAGGGGCCTGACCAAGGAAAAACCCCCTTTACAAACAATCAACAAGTTTTTCTCCTCTTTTGTGCTTGTGTTTGTAGATATAGGTTGAAGTATTGAAGATCATTTGAAGTGTAAGATTGAAAGTTCAAAAATTTGCATTGCAAAGTTTTCATCTTCATGAAAACTCACCTACAAACCGCATTCAGAAGATTCAAAACTTGAGATCCAAGAGGAAGAAGGTATACACCTGGGAGATTAGGACTAGATTTAGAGACTTTAGAAACCCTAAAGAGGACTATGTCACAAACTTGGGCATCTTAGTCCTTGTTGGGGTATTTTTCAGAATTTCTTAAGGATTCTGTTCTAGTATCCGATGATCCCGAGATCCACATGAAAGTAGCATTGGGACTAAGTTTCCACCTTGGGCATCTTAGTCATCCATACCATATTTAATTTTCTTTTTCAAATTTCTAGAATCCTTGTGACATCTCTAGATTGTCGAGGTACACACCTCTTAATTTACTATTGCATTATTTCATTATTTGCATTCTTCATTTAGCTTGCATTATTAGGTTTTATGAGTTGAATGATTGATATTCTTTTCCAACATATTCTTGGTGGTGAACCATTCAAACCCTAGAACATCCCCTCCTATATTTTCCTTGATGATAATTGACTCACCTTGTGAGGTTAATAGTCAATCTAATTAGGGTTCCTAGGACATGATTGAATAAACCATTCAAAAAGGGAGAGTAAGTGATCAAACATCTTATTTCCCATTTTCCTTTCAGTTCATTCATGTCAAACATCTTGCATGTTGATTGATCTTACATGTTGATGTAGTGTTGAAGATCATTCAAGTGTTCAAAGGAATTATCTCTTATCAACTTTCATGATCAAGATCCGCATCATTTGAGGCCACTTCATGCTAATTTTAGATTTACATTCCAAGGTTTTAGACAAGGTTTGTTGAATTATTGCATATAGTTTTTAATTAGTCATTCTATTAAGCTATTTCATTGTTTCAATTCAAGGTTTAATTATTATGGATATAAAATCCCTTGAGCTTCCTTTAGGTTGATTATATTTTGTCGATTCCAACCTGCACCCCATATATTTGAATATCTATGTGTCCCTTTCTTGAAGAGCTTTACCCACTTTTTCCACACATTTGTTGCATGCTCCTCGCAAGGATTTATTCCCTCACTTCTCTTCTAATCCCTACCATGCTTCCATGTGTCAGCAGTTTGAGAATTAAAAGGTTTGCTTCCCTTCACTTCTCAACTGTGTTCTTCCCATGTGTCTGTTGGAATATGTGCCTCAATCCTTACTAATATGGAACTCCTGAAGGGAAAAGTCACTGTGACACTATTCATGTCTAGGTGACAAAACTGTTCTAAATATAGCTGATAGGTTCATGTCACCAAGACAGGGTTCATGTCTTACCAAAAAGACTATCGATGTGACTCTCTGTGTTTAGCATGACCTTGTGTCAAGTGGAGAATACTGGGTGACCGTTTGATCTTATTGGGCTAGCTCACGGGTGTCAGGGAGAATTCCTAGTGAATGGTGTAAGTCTCACCGATGTCGGGCTAATGCTAGGGCTTCGGTGAGATGTCCCAGTGAGTATGTAATGTCTTGCCAACAAAGGCTGCTCTTGGGTGTCAAGGTGAATGTCAAAGTAACACAAAAGTCACAGGGAGATGTCTCAGCGATGAAGATAAGTCTTTCCGACAGATAGTATCCTCGTGGTGACTTCATGATGACAAAAGACTTCGCTAGGATGTCTTAGAAAAAGTCATAAGTCACACCAATAGAAGTCTTTAGGTTAACTTTGGGTGCTCAGAGAAACATCTTGGTGAAGGGCTTAAGTCTTGCTGACTCGGTAAGACATGATGGAGCTCAATGAAATTTCATGATGAAATTCATGATTCTTGTCGATAGTAAGTCTTCGGTAAGACTTAGGGAACTCTGAGAAAGGTCGCGGCGATAGGCACGAGTCCTGGCGACAGTGTGACTTTCGGTAGAAGTTTTGTTTTGGTATGATGTCTCACTAAAACTGTGGGGGTCTTGCCAATAGGTGAAAGGCTTTGGAGTAGCACAAGGTTGTTGGCAGAAGGTCTTGGCAAAGACGAAGTGTCTTGCCAATGGAATTTCTGATCACTATGACTTATACATTCGATATGAGTCTCATCGATAATGGAATCCTTTGCCAATAGGATCAAAATGGACATCAATGGTTTCATTGTGACTTATACATTCATTATAGCATCTTGCTGACTCATGGAAGCTATAGCGATATCGATATGAGGACTTTGTGGCATTGGGGAGACACTATGAGTGTCTCATCGATATGCCAAAAAAGTGTGAATGTCGTTGACCTTGTGATCATCCTATGTGGCATCCTACTAGACCAATCAGAGGAAGTGGTTTTCAAATTTTTTGATCGTTAGTTTTGTGTAACTGTTGCAGCACTGGAAAAATAGCATGCAGGGAAAAATGAAGGCTTCAATGGAAACTGTCTATGGTTGGCAATGGTGGATAAGGATGTACAATAGGAAAAATCAGAATGTGTTAAATAAAGGCAAATCATTTCTGATTTGTATGAGATGAACAAAGTGAGTTCAATCGACAATGAAGAGATAACATTTTTGTAGCTGGTTGAATAGTGAAAATAAGCTACTGTGACTAACACAAGAAAGTTGTCTTTCTGATTCTATGTAATTTTGTTACTATAATACAAAGAGATATAGCTTGGTGTGGTGGGTTTTTCCCAAATGGGTTTCCCACATAAAATCTAGTGTTTTAGTTGTCTTTGTGTATTTGCTCTATTTCTGTTATTCCTTCATGTGTGTCTTAATTAGACTGTAATTTGGAAATTAAATTCTTGCATTGCATTCTTCTCTATGGATTTGACATTAGGAAAGTGTTTTCTAGACCTCTACTTTCCTTACAAGTTGCATCAGAGCCTGGCTAGTTGTGTTATCCTTGTGAGTGGGTTGGGTTTTTTGTGTTAAATCCTTTTCAGTGGGAGTCTGGTAGAGGTTTGTTAATTTAATTGTAGATTGAGATGGCAAGCACATCTAGTAGGATGGAAATAGAGAAATTTAATGGTAGCAATTTTGAGTTGTGGAAACTCAAAATGGAAGATATGTTAGTTGATCAAGATATTTGGATTGTTGTGTTTGGAACAATGCCTCAAGGCATGAAGCAAGAGGATTGGACCCTAGCAGATAGAAAGTCTAAGGGGTTGATAAGGCTCTGTTTGGTAGACTTTGTTCTTCTGAACGTGCATGAAGAAAAGACTGGCTCTTCCTTGTGGAAAAGATTGGCATCCATTTATTAGGGCAAGTCCTTGGTGAAAAGGTTTTTCTTGAGGAAGTTGTACTCTTTGAGGATGCAGGAAGGAGGGTCTGTTGTTGATCAATTAAATGCTTTCAACATGCTAATTGCTCAATTGACATCTATTGGTGTAAAGATTGAAGATGAAGATTGTTGCATGTTGTTGTTGTGTTTTCTGCCTGATTCTTGGGATCATTTGGTGATGGCTATAGGGAGTACAACATCCACATTCAAAATCAAAGATGTTGTTGCCTCTCTGTTATAAAAAGAAATGAGAAGAAAATCTTCTGAGATGGCGAAGGAGGATTTGGCTATCAGAGGTAGACCAAAGGAGAAAGGAAAGAAGAAGGACAAGAAGTCCAGATCGAAATCAGAAGGGAGATCAATGTCTCCTGGTAAGAAGTCAAAGGTGAAGTGTTGGAACTATGGGCAACCTAGTCATGTTTGAAAGGATTGCAAAGAGAAAAAGAAGAACTCTTTTGGAAATGATTCTTCTCATAGTGATGCAGACGCCTTCATTGCAGCTTTGGCTACATGGGCATTAGATGATGTCTGGCTGATTGATTCTGGAGCATCTTTCTACATGACATCTCATAGAGAATGGTTCACAAAGTATGAAGAATACAATGGTGGAAAGGTGTACTTGGCAAGTGATTCATCTTTGGAAATTATTGGTTGTGGAAGAGTCAGAATTTAATTCCCTGATGGAAGAGTGAAGGAAATCAATGATGTGATGCATATACCAGGTCTGGCTTGAAATCTACTTTCTGTAAGTAAGCTGAATGGTATCAGAGTGCAAGTCACGTTCTTTGGAAATGTCTGCAAGATGACTAGAGGCTCTATGGTGCTGGCTAGGGGTGCTCAAATTGGTACTCTATACAAGCTGGATGCACAAGCTATTCAATGCAATAGTGTCTCTGCAAAGTCACTTAAGGCTGTTCATGAAGAAAAGAAGGAAAACATTTCTTATGGTGTAAACTCCATGGAGATTAAACTTCTAGCAGAGAATACTATGCTCTGGAATCATAGGCTTGGCCACATTAGTGAGAAAGGTTTAAAAACCTTGAAAAATAAAAACCTGGTAGAAAGGCTTGAAGATTGTAACCTTGAATTTGATTTCTGTGAACATTGCATATATGGAAAGTAGCACGGTGTTTCATTTTATTCCAGTCCTCACAAAACTTCTCGTTTGCTTTATTACATACATTTTGATGTGTTTGGTCCAGTGAATGTTCCTTCTTTTTCTAAATCAATATACTATGTGTCATTTATTTATGATTATTCAAGAAGAGCATTTGTATATTTTTTGAAAAGTAAATCAGAAGTGTTCAATCAGTTTAAGGAATTTAAAAACCTTGTAGAAAATCAGACTAGTAGAAAAATAAAATGTTTAAGGACTTACAATGGTGGTGAGTTCTGTTTAGATGAATTTGAAAGGTACTGTAAAGATCATGGGATCAAAAGACACAAAAATACACCTTACACTCCACAACAAAATGGAGTTGCTAAAAGTTTCGACACTACAATAATGGAAAGAGCACGAAGTATGCTGAGTAGTGCTGGCTTGGAGGAGAAATTTTTGGCTGAAGTAGTCTCTACAACATGTTACTTGGTAAATCACTCTCCTAACTCTGCTCTTGTTGAGAAGACACCTTTGGAAGCAGGGTCTGGAAGGAAGCCCTCTCTTAGACATATTTGTGTCTTTAGCTATGAGGCATATGCATGTGTGCCATTTGAAAAAAGATCCAAGTTGGAAAATAGAGCTATAAAGTATATATTTATAGGCTATAGTGCTGGCATGAAAGGATACAAACTTTGGAATCCTAAGACTAAGAAGGTTTTGCACAGCAGAAGTGTTATCTTTTGTGAGCTGAAACCTTCTACTTTGGATCTGCAGTCAGAGAAGAAATCTGAAAATGAAAAGGATGTAGCAACAATTCCTCAGACACCAGATAAAGAGGAATTGAAAAATCAAAATGTACCTGATACTGAGGAGAGCTCAAGTAGTTCTAAAAGTTATGAAGATGATGAAGAACCACCTCAACCTCAGCCTGTGAGGAGGTCAACTCATGAAAGAAAGTAACTTGAAAGGTCTGGGTTTTCTTTAATTGAGTCTACTTGTGCCTATTCTTTAATTTCTAGCACTGATGAACCTAGGACTGTAAAAGAGGCATTTAAAATGTCAGATTCAAACTATTGGTTGGAAGCCATGAATGAAGAAATGACCTCATTAGAAAAGAATGACACCTAGGGTTTTGTTCCATTGTCTAAAGGCAGAAAATTTGTAGGCTACAAATGGATATTCAAAATGAAAATTAGTCTAAATGGTAGTGTAGAAAAATATAAAGCAAGGCTGGTTGCAAAAGGTTATTCCCAGGTAGAGGGAATTGAGTATGGAGAAATTTTTTCTCTTGTAGCTAAGCTGACATCTATTAGATTTCTTTTGTCACTTGCATCAGCATATGATTTAGAGATTGAACAGATGCATGTGAAAACATCGTTTCTTCATGGTGATCTTGAAGAAGAAATTTATATGTCCCAGCCGGAGCACTTTGTGGTAAAAGGTAAGGAAAGACTAGATTGGAAGTTGAAGAAATCTTTGTATGGTTTAAAACAGTCTCCTAGAATGTAGTACCAAAAATTTGACATGTTTTTTTTGTCATTGGGATTCGTAAGATAAAAATGTGATCACTCTGTGTATTACAAAGCTAAAAATGATCAAATACTTATTATTGCTCTCTATGTTGATGATATGTTGTTCATAGGCAATAGCAAGCTAATGATTTATAATCTTAAGTCTCAGTTGTCTACAAAGTTTGAGATGAAAGATATTGAATCATAAGGGTACATTCTGGGAATGGAAATAACCAAGGACAAAAAGAACAAAAAGCTTTGGCTCAGTCAAAGTAAATATGTCATGACTGTTCTAGAGAGATTTTGTATGACTGAATGCAAGTAGCTAGTTGTTCCAGTTACACAGGGAATGAAACTATCTGTTGAGGATTGTCCAAAATCTTCTTCTAAGATGGAGGACATGACTAGTGTGCCTTATGCAAGTGCAGTTGGCAGTCTCATGTATGCTATGGTTTGTACAAGGCTAGACATTGCCCAAGTAGTGGGAGTTCTAAGTCATTTTATGGCAAATCCTGGAAGGACACATTGGGATGTTGTGAAGAGAGTGTTTAGATATTTGAAGGGCAATTCAGACTATGCTTTGTGTTACCATGGTAACTTGGTTGAATCACAAAAGACTCTCAGGATTCAAGGTTATGTTGATTCTGATTGGGCAGGGGACATTGACAGTAGAAGATCCACCAGTGGATATATTTTCATGATGAATGGTGGTGCAGTGAGTTGGACTAGCAAGTGGCAGGCTGTAGTCGCTTTGTCTACTACAAAGGAAAAATACATGGTAGCCACACATGCCTGTAAAGAAGAAATCTAGTTAAAATTTTTTTGTTCCAACATTGGTTTTGATGCAGAAAAGATTACTATCTACTATGACAGCCAGAGTGCTATATGTTTGGCAAAGAATCCTACTTTCCATGCTAGGATGAAACATATAGATGTACAATATCATTTTGTACAAGATATGGTGGAGGATGGGAAGGTCTCTTTGGAGAAAGTGGATACTTTGGAGAATGTTTCATATGCATTGACAAAGCCTGTGAGTACATACAAGTTCAGGTGGTGTGCTAATTTGATGGGCATCTTGGCCCATGAATTTTAGTAGTTTTGTTATGCTCCAGAGGTGACAGTAAGATCTTTTTCAAGTGGGAGCTTGTTGGAATATGTGCCTCAATCCTTACTGACATGGAACTCCTAAAGGGAAAAGTCACTGTGACACTGTTCATGTCTGGGTGACAAAACTGTTCTAAATCTAGCTAATAGGTTCATGTCACTAAGACAGGGTTCATGTCTTGCTGAAAAGACTAACCCTGTCTTAGTGACATGAACCATCACTGTGACTCTGTGTTTGTCATGACCTTTTTTCGAATGGAGAACACTGGGTGACAGTTTGATCTTATCAGGCTAGCTCACAGGTGTCAGGGAGAAGTCCCAGTAAATGGTGTAAGTCTCATCGACGCCGGGCTAACACTAGGGCTTTGGTGAGATGTCCCAGTGAGTATGTAATGTCTCACCAACAAAGGCTACTCTCAGGTGTCAAGGTGAATGTCGAAGTAACTCATAGGTCACAGGGAGATGTCTTAGCGATGAAGCTAAGTCTTGCCGATAGATAGTATCCTCGTGGTGACTTTGTGGTGACAAAATACTTTGCTGGGAAGTCTTAGCGAAATTCATAAGTCACGCCGATAGAAGTCTTCAGGTTAACATTGGGCACTCAGAGAAATGTCTTGGTGAAGGGCTTAAGTCTTGCTGACTTGGTAAGACATGATGGAGCTCAATGAAATTTCACGGTGAAAGTCATGAGTCTTGCCGATAGTAAGTCTTCGATAAGACTTAGGGAACTCAGAGAAAGGTCACGGCAATAGGCATGATTCTTGGCGACAATGTGACTTTCAGTGGATGTTTTGTTTCAGTATGATGTCTCACCAAAACCGTGGGGGTCTTGCTGATAGGTGAAAGGCTTCGGAGTAGCACAAGGTTGTCAGAAGAAGGTCTTGGCGAAGACGAAGTGTCTTGTCGATGGAATGTCTGATCATTGTGACTTATACATTCGATATGAGTCTTTCCGATAAGGGAAACCTTTTCCAATAGGATTGAAATGGACATCGATGGTTTCATTGTGAATTATACATTCGTTATAGCATCTTGCCGACTCGTGGAAGCTATAGCAATATCGATATGAGGACTTTGTGGCATCGAGGAGACACTGTGAGTGTCTCACCGATATGCCAACAAAGTGTGAATTTTGTTGACCTTGTGATCATCTTGTGTGGCATCCTATTGGACCAATTAGAGGAAGCGGTTTTCAAATTTTTTGATAGTTGGTTTTTTGTAACTTTTGCAGCACTGGAAAAATAGCATGTAGGGAAAAATCAAGGATCGAATGGAAACTGTCTATGGTTGGCAATGGTGGATAAGTATGTATAGTAGGAAAAATCAGAATGTGTTGAATAAAGGAAAATCATTTCTGATTTGAATGAGATGAACAGAGTGAGTTCAATCGACAGTGAAGAGAGAACATTTCTGTAACTAGTTGAATAGTGAGAATAAGCTACTATGACTAACATCGAAAAGTTGTCTTTCTGATTCTATGTAATTTTGTTATTGTAATAAAAAGAGATATAGCTTGGTGTGGTGGGTTTTTCCCCAAAGGGTTTCCCATGTAAAATCCGGTGTTTTAGTTGTCTTTGTGTATTTTCTCTATTTATGTTATTCCTTCATGTGTGTCTTAATTGGAATGTAATTTGGAAATTAAAGTCCTGCATTGCATTCTTCTCTATGGATTTGACATTAGGAAAGTGTTTTTCACACCTCTGCTTTCCTTACACTGTCATGAACACTTTTTGTGGACCCCACAGTCAACACTAGTAGCAAAAACTTTTGCATGTGTCTTCTTCATGGAGATTTTCATCGTAAGGATGGAAGAATGATGAACATGACCCACCCTACGACATGTGTCTTAAATGACTTCATGGGTGAGTGACACATGTCTACATGTGAGGTTCTACTACTTCTACACTATGACCATCACCATCATTTGTAGAGGATGCATATGGATCAAGGGTGACTACATTCGATGGCTTAGAATCTTTTTTTGTTTCAATGGGATTTTGAAATCATTGCTCATGATGAAGGAATCTTTTTTGTTACTGGTTTTCAAGCAATGGGATTATTTTCTATATATATTGCTTCTTCTTTCCGAAAGTGAGTTTGGAATATATATAAAAAATTATGAAAGGATGCCGTGCCCTTTGTATTGTCTTTGATTATTGTATAAGGCTCATAGACTATGCTACTATTGTTTTTCCTTTATTTTTCTTAGCTATTTGATAAAACATTATATTTTGTGATTACTATACTAAGTAGTTTATTTGCAAAACTTCTATGATTTCAATATAAGTTTACTAATTTAGACCATGTCTTTGACTCTTCTTTTTAGTAAATGTGTATGGGAGTTATTTAATGTTATTGCATAAATTCTTTAGGTTTTCATCTTTGATTTATGTTATTTTGGAACATGCAGATTGTTGAGTGGGCCCTTAAATCTCATCCAAAAGATAGATTTATCATGCCTACACCTACATCTTCACATATCACCTTACTTATATCTTTATTTTATATATTTTCTTCCTTTTCCCATTCAAAAACCCAAATTACAAAAGAAGTCAACTTCCTTAAAAACCTAGAGGTCACTCAATTTAGCATAATTAGTCCCTCCATTAATTGAGTTTCCCATAAGGTAGCTACTTGTCAAATTTTTCCATCAATATTTTCTTTTCCTGGCACACTCAGTCAGACTTCTTTGATGTACTTAAATCTAAAGATGGTGTATGATCCATCGACCTATTACTAGATCCCAAATAGCGAATAACCTTGGCTTTCTATTTCCACCACTAGTAATAATATGAACTATAACCCTTCCAGTGAACATTTTGATACCTCCACTAGTCATGTTTCCAATTGCTAATAGAAATTAGGTGGCATTGGATGCCAGAAACCCCCTTATAGCATCAATAGCACCCACCATTTGGGCCTCTATTCTGACCTTTGCTTTAAAAGCTATACTAAAATTCATAGGGGATGGATTTAAAACACAATCTAAACACTTGCAAGATGTAGCAGGTGTATGTTTGGTGCATGGTATTACTAACCAAAATATAGTGCTAAGTTTCTTGGAGCCTCTTTTAGGGATAAGAAACTAGATTGGTACAACACTTTGCAAGCTAACACTATCAATACCTAGGATCAGCTCAAAGATCCTTTCAATGAAATATTTTTGAATGATGGAGATTGGTCTTTGCTATATCATCAATTAGTGACCATAAAGTGGGCCCCATTTGAAGCCATGACTGACTTCAATGTCTAGTTCCACACAACTTTGTAGAGGATCTAGGCTGCTATCCACCCACTAGACGAGTTGGAATTCATGTTCTACTTGATCCATATAACATTGTTGTGAAAGCAGAGAATAATCTAATCAATTTTGGGAAGTTGCCACCTTGGTCCACTATGCCTATATTTCTAGAGATGTTAGTTCCCACCCAAGAAATAACATCTTCTAGTGCACTTGCTTCTCCCCAATCCATGTACACATATCTGAGCATGCCACAAAATGTTGCTTCCACATCTAGCTCATCAAAAGATGATATGAGAGATGTCAAGGATTTATTGCAAAATATCTGAAATGAAATAACTACCATCAAGTAGAACCATTATGTGCCTCTGAATCCAAACTACCAAAATTATCAAGGAGGAAGATTGTCCTACCATAAAAATTAGTAGCAAGGAGGCTCACATACAAATCTACAGGCTTAAACAACCAATCAAATAGTGCTAGTGCCTACTCTGCTACATAATGCTTACCCACGCTTGAGCAAAGAGCTGACTGTGGGGTAAAAGAATCTCACTGATGACATCAATCCCTAGTGCTTCCCTTGTGGTGATGCACATATGCCCCCAAACTACCTGCATGGAAACCTACAAACAAAAGTGGTGGAGCAACATAGTCAAGGCATGATGTCAGACCCTAGAGGCTATGTATATGTCTCTCCACAAATTGAAAATTTAGTACTCACCACACAAATGTAAGGGATGTCCCTAGAGCAAGAAATAGATATAGCTCTTGATCACATGCTCTTCTTATGGATGGAAGAAGAAGAGGTGGTGTTTTCAAATGATGAATATATATCAAAATCCACACAAGTACATTTCAATTATAGAACTCTCTCTAGGAGGAGATTCATTGGTGAACCAGTCATCCCACAGCCCAAAACCACCTTCGACCAAACTCATAGTACCCATGCAGTTGCATAGCAATTTTAGCCATGAAGAGAAATTGTTATAACTAGGGCTAAGGAACAAATGCCTTCAAATCCACTACCATTCAATGTGGTGGAACAATTGAAAAAATCCTCTGCTAACATGTCCCTCTGGGAAGATGTAATCATTGAGCCAATGAAGCAATCATTCTATGGGAAGGCCATTGATCCACAACCTCTTTCCAAAGTTCTTGCAAATAGAATAGAAGAAGCATCTACCAAAGTTAGAGATAAGATGAAACCCAAGCCATTTTTTCTAACTCTTATTGTGGGTAAAAAATTATTGCATAATTCCATGATTGATGCTGGTGCTAGCACAATAGTAATGCCTGAGCAAATAGTTGAAGACTTAGGACTTGGCTATGCACCTTTGAAAAGGGGGATTATGTAGCTTGATGGGAACAAGGTTGAAATTTTAAGTGTCATTAAGAACCCCCCTTTACTCTATTCTCCTTCCCTAGTATCATAGTTCCACAAGATACCATGATCATACATGTCCCCACAATGTTTGGTATCTACTTATCCTAGGAATTCACTTCAAAGATAGGTGGATATTTTTCCTTAGACTAGTCACACTTGATCTTTAGAACTGAGCATGGAGAAAAAATGAAAATAATATCCAGACCCCTACATTCAAAACATGTAGCAGATGAAGCCATGATCAACATTGAGGCCGAACATACCTCTTTCACCAAAGAGGAAATATATTGCACCGAGCTACTAGAGGATGAAAAAGTGACTAGAGACTGGACTAACTCAAAGGAGGTCCTCTTGTGTGAATATATAGACACTGGTCCTTTTGAAAACTATCATTCCACTAGATTGGGGACCTATGTCATCTATGATGAAGATCAAGTCATTCCAGAGGTCATAAAGGAAACTGAGAGAGGTCAAGCCTGCAAGCTATGGATGTTGCATCTTGATGGAGCTAGATGCAAAGTTGGTGCAAGAGTTAGGATATGTTTTACATCCCAATCCAATGAAAAGATACTATGGTCCTTCCTCTTCTAGTTCACTTGATCAAACAATGAAGCTAAATATGAATGCCTAATGCAAGATCTAAGCCTTACAAAGCATATGGGAATGAAGTAAATAATGGTGTTTGGTAACTATGAGCTAGTTTTCAATCAAGTCCAATGGATTTACATAGCCAAGAATATATGCATGAGATCCTATATACATAGATTCTAGGACCTAATTGAAAGCTTTGAAGCCTTGAATATCTAAATAGTGCCTAGAGAGAAAAATATAGATGCAGAGTGCATGGTAGCAATCAAATCTCAATTTTATCCTGCTTGTGACTTAATTCATAGCATACACTCTGTACAAGTTATTTTTTGACTAGCAATCCTAGATAATGATCAAAGATGGTAAGTCTCCAAAAGTGATGAACACATCACCTCATTCATCCAATAGTTGAGAGAGTTTGTTGAGGTCCAACAAGCTTCCAAATGGATTGGTCACTCTTGAAAACCTATTTAATTGTGATGATGCAAGAGATGACAAGAAGAAGTTTGTAGTAAAATAAAGAAAGTATGCAAATCTTCAGGTCAGAGACAGAAGGAAGGTCAAAGTTAGAAAAGATGTCTCATAGCATGATAAAGAAAGACTCATCCACTTCGGTGAGAAATATGGAGTAGTGCCCTAGTTGTATGATGACCTCAAAGGATATTATCTTGAAATCATCCAACATACTATAGAACTAATAAAAGGAGCAAAGCCTATTCACCAGAAGCAAAGGACAATAAATTCAAAGATTGAAGCTTTGATGGTGTAAGAGCTAAAAAAGCTAATTCAGTCCCAGATCATCTTCTCAATCAAACACAGTACATGGGTATCTAACTTAGTTCTAGTATGAAAGAAGAATGAATACATCTTCCTATGTGCTAATTTTTGGGACCTAAATAGAGTGTCCCTGAAGGACCACTACCCCTTGCCTTCCATGGAGTTTATCTTGCAAACACCAGCTAGATCAAAGATGTTTTCCTTTCTAGAAAAATTCTTTGGTTATAACCATATTTAGATAAACTAGGAGGAATGATACAAAAAAAAATTCACTACCAAGTGCCGAATTTTGGAATATGCAAAAGTTCTCTTCAACCTCTCAAATGCGGGAGCCAACATCCAACGAGCAATGGATATTGATTTTAGGGAGTTGATCAATAAAATCATCTTTATGTACTTGAATGATCTTATAGTATTTTCCAAGCATAATTATGATCATTTTGATCACTTGGAATTGGTCTTTACAAAATTTTAGGAGTTTGGGACATCCCTAAACCTTAAAAAATGTGTTTTTTAGAGTGCTGGAAGGAAAAATATTGGGACATGTAGTGTCAAAGGATTGAATTGCAATCGATTCAGAGTGGGTGAAAGCAATCAAAGAGCTCCCCCTGCCAATCAATAAGAAGGGAGTTTATTCCTTTCTAGGAAAGGTAAATTTTATGAGCAAATTCATTTTTTATTTTGTAGGAATAATTAGACCTATCACCCTAATGCTAAAAAAAGATTAATTTTTCAAATGGAAAAAGGAAGCTAGACAATCCTATGAAAAGGTTAAGGATGCTATTTCATTAGCTCCTGTACTAGTAAATCCAAACCTATCAATGGAATTTATAATCCATGTATTCAGTAGAAAATCCAACATCGCTACTGTGCTAACTCAAACAAATGACAAAGGAAAGGGACAACATCCGATAGCATTTCACTCATAGACCTTAAAAGATTATGAGATGAACTACAAATTCATTGAAAGGTAAGCATTCACCATTGTTAAGGGACTGAAGATGTTTTGGCATCTCATATCTTGCAACAAGGTGATTGCATATGTCACACATTCTAGTGCACATGAGTATATCATGAAAGGAGAAATCACTAAAAAGAGGGCCAATTGGATCACTAAGATCCTCGAGTATGATATTGAGGTCAAGCCCACAAAGACCATCTTAGGAAGCGGACTACGTGAATACTTGGCACATGATAAAGAAATGGTAACTAAAGAAGAGCAACCCAAACTTGTTCTAACAAATGAACCTAAGTCCAAAAGCTACTAGCTAGAAGATTGGGTAAGATTCATGCATACCATAAAATATTTGTCAGGCTTTCTTTCCAAGAAGAAAAGATTCTATGGATTGCACAAAAGTCAATATGATCTTATTAAAGGGGTCCTATTCAAAAGGAACTTCAATGGCATTCTTCTACGGTGTGTCACCATAGAATAGGTGAGGAGAATTCTTGACACCTTCCACAATAGTCT
>VDFB02143866.1:25230-66488 GCA_007258455.2 Sequoia sempervirens
AAATGTAATGAACTTAATGAAACAAAAAATTAGGAAACTAAAACAAGAAATAAATAGCACCAAATAGAAGCTAGAAACTAAGATTTTAATGTCTTGAAAATTTAGATCAGTAGTTAGCAAGGAATTATTCACTAGTAAGAGTGAATGGGTCCTAGTTAGATGTTTTTGAGATGTTGATGTGGATTTTAGAGTGAATTTTAATGTTTTTTTATTTGCCAGAAGGTACAGACAAGACCTAATCAAGGATTCACAATCTAGTAGGGGTGAATGGGTCATGGTTAGGTATTTTTAAACTATTTTTATTTATTTTTCAATATTTTAGTGATATCTTTTAGTTCTAGTTCTTAGATAATGAGTTTTAGTTTTAAATTTTCTAGAAATGTAGTGTAAAAATTCAATTAAAAGATGAAATGCAAGTTTTAAATTGAAATGCAATTTTGTTTTTATTTTCACATGCAACTATATGAGATCTAAATGAGATGAAAAATTATTGATTATTTTCATATTTTTTTAGATTTAGAGAGATCCAAAGTAATGCAAGTCTAAACCCTACATGAGATGCAAGATTTTGATGCAAAATAAGTAATCTAAATGAGATCATAATTCATTGCTAATGAATACAAGATATAACCTAAGATGCAATGATAGACTTAAAAAATCATAAAATTGTAATGCTCAATATGTTGGGTTCACCAAAATGTTAAATTGGAGATGTAGGGTTTACCACCTTAAATGAACAAGATGATAAACCAATAGATCTTTTCCTTATTAAATGCTTAATTATGAGATCCAAAAGATACGAATAATAATAAAAAAATGATACATAAGTATTATAGAAAATATGAGGGAAGTTTTTAGAGCATAAAAATATGTGCACCTTGTCAAAAACTTGTTATTTTTAGGTTATAGAGAACACATTCTCCTTCAGTGGGGAATGGGTCCCTGTTAGGGTTTCTGAAACTAATATCAAGGTCCTATTTCTTGATCTTTGCACTCTCAAATTCTTAGTTCTCAACTTCTAGAACTCTATAGGTAATTATTTACCTTCAAATCTTTGATTTTGTACTTTGAACGACAACTTTTGTAACTTTTAAAACTTTGACAATCTTGCTCCAAACTTGCTCCACTTGATCTTCAACCTATAAATCTACAAACACACATTTAAGGGAAGA
Source organism: Sequoia sempervirens (assembly GCA_007258455.2). NCBI lineage: Eukaryota > Viridiplantae > Streptophyta > Pinopsida > Cupressales > Cupressaceae > Sequoia > Sequoia sempervirens. The sequence goes on from VDFB02143866.1 coordinate 26,403, forward strand.
AAAACTTTTTATTTGTTAGTGAATAATGGTTTTCCTCAATCAAACCCATTGTAGGTAACTAAACCAAATGATGAAATAAAGGAATTGAAGCATGAAACATGAAATGATGCAATTGATATGACCTTGGATAATATCTTGTGAAACAAATCTGTAAACTAGCATATAGTGGCCATAAAGAATGTAGATCTTGAATCCTTGAATATAATGTTAAAAAAAATTACAATTAGATCTTAAATGCTACATCAACTTCTTTAGCTCAACAACACACATGAATGCTTTAAACCCTTGTCATAATGATATGATCTTGAATTATTGTAATAAACTCTTGAAATCTACCTTGAGATGATATATAAATGCTCTTGTAATTCTGTAAGGCTTGTAAACTTGAATGCTTGAAGGCTTAGAATGAATTGTTAGGAAAACAATGTGAATTAACCCCTTATTTATACTAAATTAGGATATTAACCTCAAAATTCTAAAGATTAAGGCCAACACTAGATCTAGAAGTTAAATTTATCAAACTACCACCAAAATTAAATTTGAAAAGGAGGTCTTCAATAAGGGAGGACCCATTTTCTAGCTAGAGTAAATGGGTCCTCGCTGAAGTTTCCAGGACCTAATCCTGGGGGATGAGAAGAGCATTAAAAACTCATTTAGAATAAACTAATAAAGGGGGGTCTTATCAAGGGAGGACCCATTTGCCACCTAGGGTGAATTGATCTTACCACCATTTTCTAGGACCTAAATTTTCCTAATTAAACGTTTTATTATTTAAATCATGGGTGTCAGGATAGATCTTCGAGAGGTATCAAAAATAAGGTTTAAATTTGAATTCAATGGGGTTAATTAACTCCAATTACCCACAATTAATTGAGACCACCCTAGATAAATTTCAAAGTGCTTTATAACACTTTACAACACTTAAATAAGGTACAAATTTAAATACATTTGATAAAGAAGAGGCCCATTAACCTTAATTAATTAAATAAATCTTAGAAAAGTGTGAAAGTGTGTTACAACACTTTACAACACCTTTGCATAGGATCATCTAAAGCATGCCTTAATAAAATAATAGTCCTAGAATGATGTGACTATGTAGACCACATTACAACACTATTACAAGACACCATTAATTCAATTTTAATGTTAATTATTCAAAAACAAAGTAAGGAAAAAAGGCTACTTTTTCTGTTACTACATCTACCTACATTTTAACAAATAAATACTATTTCCTATTTATGGTAAAATAAATATCATTAAAAATAAATACTCATGGATTAAACGATGTCACCCTTAATTTTAAATTTGTAGCATTAGATGATGTCACCCTTATGTACCACAGAAAAATGGCTCTTGGTCATGTTCATTGTCTTTTAGGTCTTTCTCTCATGATGCTTGATCTATTTTGCTTTGATTTAATGTTGTGATGTGCCTTCTACATTCACATTAGGTCCTAAGCATTCAATAAAAAGGTTTATTGTGAGGGTGTTGTGAAGTGTTGTAAAACATTTCTACACTTTTCTAAACTCTTTTCATTATAATTCACCTAAAAATCACCTTTTCATCAGTTATAAAGTCCTATTTTGAAGTGTTGTAAAGTCTTGTAATACAATTTCATGCTTTTCTAGGCTTGATATCACTATTTACACCTTATGCTTTATTTGACCCCTTTATACCCTTATAAGGCTTAATTAAGTGGATTTTTAAATGTAAACCTGAAAAATAATATGAAATGTGACTTAATTCCTGACACCCACTTGCATGTCCAAGGTGGGACCTATTCTCCATTGGTGGTGAATGAGTCCCTCTTGGCTCCGAATTCCAAATATTTGAAATTTTATTTTGGTTTTTTAATTCAAAATTACCTTAAGTCGGCCTGTGATGAGGTATTAGTGGATTACTAAGAAACAAGTGTGTATAAATAAGTGTTTTTCTCCTCATTTTAAATCTCTGAATCTCCTACAATCATTCAATCATCATGTTCATTTGCATTCATCAATTAGCATTCAAGCACTTTGCATCATTCAATTGAGTATTGATCAAGTATCTTGGAGAAGCCATTGACATATCTTCAAACTTCTTCAAAAAGGTTGTCATGAGATTAGGAAGACGGCATGCTGCTCATTATCTGTCTTGACGGTTCATTTATCTGGATTCTCTCAATAAAGGCCTGATTTGACAAAGGACTTGGACTCATGCAACCTTGGTAATCTAAATCTCCTTTAACCATTTTTTTGTATGTGTGTTTGCAAACTTGTGTATGCAGATTTGTCAAGAAATTAGGTATTGAAAGGTGATAAAGAATTCAAAAAATTGTTTCAAGTCAACTACAATCTATTTTAGGATTGGAGACAACATACAGTCCATTTTTTGTAGATTTGACTTTGTCAACCAGACAAGAAGAAAAGTATAGATCTAGTGCTATAGAATTGGTCACTGATTTCATAGAATTTTGGAAGAGGGATAATTCAATATTAGTTGTGAATGAGTCCCACCTTAAGGCTGGAAAAGTATATTTTGTCATATTCTAGATCCCGATAGTTAGAAACTAGTTTTTTAGGACTTTTTGCCATTAGATGGACTAATTTCCCATAAGTGGTGAATGAGTCCCACTGGTGATTTTCATTGATTTCTGCTAGCATTTAAACCACTCCAAATTCATCATCCATTACCCGGGTCATCTTTCCTAAAGATTCTAACATACCATATTGTGAATATCATTGTATTCTTGGACATCGAACTAAAGAATTTTGGACATTGAAGGACATACTAGACAAGTATCATTTCACTGATATCGATTACTTCCCTATAATCCCTTAAAAATAAAATCTTCTACTCATGCCATACTTGTAGAATTTCCATTCTCACTATTGCATGATCTCTCCCATCAACCACCTCGGCTCATTCTTTCCCTACACTCAGTGAGGGTAAGAATTTGTTAGCTTTGTCCTTGTAATGCATTTAGTTTTTTCTCTTAACTACGTTATTAATCTTTTGCTTATACTCCTTGAGATTGAGAAGTCATTAACTTTGTTAATGGTTGACTTACATTTGCATTACTAGCTCCTTTTATATTTTCATTTCTCTTTTATGTGCATATCATGTTCCCCCATACCGTTCATTTAATGTTCTCTCTCTCTTTGTGCACTTCCTCTATTTGTATCTCTATTCTTCTTTATGTCATACATTTCCTTTTTCTCTTTTATTTTTTTCTCCTTTTGTGAATGTCGTAAAGCATAAAGATGACCTATGTCTCTTCCATGTTGACCCAAATAGTCCTTTTCCCTTTTCCTTTTTACTTTGCATTTTTCTTGTGTTTTCCTTTTGGGGGTGACACAAGGCATTGAGACTAAAATGTCTCCTTCATGTTGAACCAAAAGCTTTTTCTTTTCTCTTTCATTTTCTTTTTCTTTTTTTCCTTGATTTTTCTTGACGATGCAAGCATTACATCACAATGTCTCTTCCATGTTGACCTAAAAATGGGAAATCCCATTTTTTTTATTTTTTCTAACTTTCTTGTAAGCCATTCTTCCCAGTCTCTATGCATTTGGGAACATAATACTCAAGCCTTGAATCAAACATGACACAAAGATGTGCTGACCTCAAATCCATAGATCCATACTTTACAGTGTGTTTGGTGTGTGTTCCTCTTGGGACAACCTCTCTTTCCTCTCTCTTTCTTTCTCACTTCATACGACAATAACCTACCAAAAAACATATGATCTTGGTATTGCTGGATTCCTGCCAGCCTCAGATGCCTCGTCTTCTCAGGAGATTCATCTAACTTGAGTAGTTTAGTCCCTATATAGGTTGTTTCTTCAGTCATGAGACCGCGTTGTCCATTTTCTGCATTGGTTTTGAAGATTAGGAAACCCTTAATCTGGGACCACCACCCATCGAGGTTGGTTTTTCCCAACTGCGCCTTAAATATATATATTTTAAAGCATTAAAAAACCTTTATTTTTGTTCAGTTTGTTGCCCTAGCTATATTTCAGTTCTGCAGCATACCATATTGCCACAAATCTTTAGATTTTGGTTCATTCTAAGCATAAAAAACAATTCTTGATATAATTAGATTGCCAAATTCTTTTTCATTTAGCATTATTTCATATTTTGATAAGATTAGATTACATTCAAAATTCATTAGAAAACAAAAAAAAAAACATCAAACAAAAAAAAACTAAATGGTGTCTTGGACCCTTTAGTTGTGATAGCATTTACATGTTAGATGAAGTCTAGATCATCCATTAAAAATTTTATGCAAGTGGATGCACACATAGACAATCATGATAATCCTAATTATTTTTCTCTTGATATCTCTCCTATTTGTAATGAATGTATTTTGGTGTTAGAAGACCCAATAATTGAGCATCATGACAATCTTGTTTGTCCCTCTTCTAATGATACTTGTGTCCTAGAGAAAACTATGGTGGATGGCATAAATGAATTTGTTAAGTTCACTTCAGATCACCCCTCATTAGAAGGTTATTTAGGTAACTCAGTTGAGGTTATGACTAGAAAAATTGGGCCTCATTTAATTAGTCAGCCTCCTATGTCACCTCCCATCATAGAACAACCTAAACCATTACCTCCAAAAGTTATCTCGAATGTTATAAGGAAAATGTGTGGTAATAATTTTTGCAACAAAAAAATTACAATACCATTTCTCACACATATAATATACAACAACAAACCATACCTACCTCATTACCATTTCCTCAAACTATCTTGCCTATTAGTCATAGTTTTCCTTCACATATTGGAAAAGAGAATGATCTTGATAAGAAAATTCATCGTATAAACATCTACCTTTTTTCTTTAGCAAAAGTATCACTTGCACACCATAGGATGCTCTAAGGAATTTTGTAGAAGAATAACATGTAATTTTATGTGAAATCAAGAATGATGTAGCAACCTCCTCTAATTGTAGGCAAATGAAAAGTCAAAAAATAACATTCCCTAAACATGAATTACCCTCACTTGAGACACAACATAAGATTGAAGATTTGATGATAAAGGTGATTATTAGTGAAATTGTAGCTAGGTGTAACCTTATTGATAATAGAGAAATTATTAATGTTTATAGAATTGATCTCCTATATCAAATCAATGTGGAAAAGAAGCTTATTCAACTCAATGATGTTAATATTTATGGCTTTGAAAATGTTAATAAACAACCATTAGGAATATCACAATTCCTATTCAGGTCAGAACTATAGTTTTTCCTACCCCTATCCATATCATCCTAGGACATCTATCATACAACCTTCTCCTAGGGAGACTATCGATTCATGCTATGAAAGAAGTCCCATATACTCTTCAACATGTGATAAAATTTGAACACAACAACAAGATATACAGAGATGAATAAGATGAAAAAAGTTATAAATCACAAGTTAACCATGATCATAACGCTTCCAACTCCCCTAATAATTTCATTCCAATCTCAAATGTAGAACCTATAAAATTTGATGTTAATCATTATTTCCTTTCACCTACAACAAAACTCTTTAGTGATGATTGGGAGTTGCTAGATTTTATACCTTGTTCTAATGAAGAATCTAAAATCCCATCGATAATATCCAAATTCATATAAAAATGATTCATTTTTAGACACATTCTTTAGTGATAATTGTGATTCATTAGATTTATGCCATCCTTTAGGGGAGAGTAAAAAATATCACAATCTACACCTAAACATCCTTGTGTTTCATGTGCTCAATTTGGTTCTACGTCAACACCATCACCCCATGGTGGTGATGGAGGCCCTCTAACCCCCATCCCTCATGATAGGAAGATGCCTAAATTTACAAAACCTAAAAAGGATTTGTTTTCTTGTGAAAAATTCAATCCTTCTTCAAAGTGATCAGCCCAAAATATGCTCATAGTTTGGATATCATGGTGTATTTTTAATACCTTTACTTTTGTTGTTCATGGTTGTTTAACTCTTTTGAAACCTTTTATTGGGGGATATCCTGTAGCAATACACTTTCATGTTCTTGCAGCCTATCATGTTGACATATCTATATTTATTACCCTATTTGACTTCCCAAATGACTGGTATAATGCTTGTAGTTTTTGAATGATGAAATAGATTTAAATGTGTGATTAACGAATGGATATTGTGTATGTGCATGTGCCTTTTCTTTCACATCTGTTACCTTGTGTTTCACAGGTTGTTGAAGAAAGTATGATCGAGTCAAGCGCAGCCGATCTCAGCCCTGTAGTAAAGTCCATTTCCTGCATGACTTCGAGGAAGCTTTGGCGAAGAATCTTTGATCGAAACTATTGGGAAGGATTTTTAAGATCAGTTATTCAGGAAAGAGTGGAGTGCTAGATTCTCTCTAGATCAGGTTGAATTTATAAACTCATTTATGAAGTATGTTCCTTGATTTCGGGGTACATTTTACATCCACGTCTTTCTCTATTAGGGTTAGTTAGTTAGTTGTTTTCCTGATTTAAATAAGTGCTCCTCCTACGCGAGTGAGCCAACATAGTGAGATAGAAAGATATCATGTAAGATTCAGTATGATAATAAAAAGCAAAATCTATATGACAAGAGACAGAGTTTGTTGTTTAGTATTCATATGGACAAAACAATGTATACCATTTTGAGTTTATGAATAAAGTTTGATGAAGTTCTGAGTTCAGTACTTGTGTAATTAGTTGATGCTTGCTAAGGGGGCCCACTTAGTAAGTATCTATAGTTAGTTAATTAGCTATTCCTTTTCTATTGATCATAATTTACATTTCATCTTTGAAATTTCTGTGCAAACTCAGTCTTATATTGTTCCTGGAGCATAAGGCTAGTTTATAGTTTGTCCCTCAGTTGTAGCTGTTATTATTTCTGCTTTGGTTAAATTATGGTTGAGTTAAGAGAACTTTGCATTACCTTCCTGTAGCGTAGGTAGAATTCTTTCCAAGTATTTATTTCTATTAAGTTGTGACTGAAACTAGTTCTTAGTGCATATATTGTGCTGCTCCATTTCAAGTATATGTTCCCTGGTTTGACAAGTAAATGAATGACTATGAAGAGATATTAGTCACCTACTAGAATGTCCAATTCCCAGGATAGGTTTTGCCAGGATTTTCATATCCTTTTATGGGCACGACCATTTTTGGTGCTGTTGCTGGGGATGGTGTAAAGCTAAGAACCTGTCAGAAGTCATTTTTAGCATTAGTTTAGTTTGTTAAGCAAGAATTTTCAAAATCCTTCAAATCACCATTCATTCTATTGCATGCATAGAAGAAGAGATGTGTTGGGAAGGTTCCTCCTTGAAAACCTATTTATTGAACTGCCATTTGATCCAGCTGACAAAGAACCTGAGGAAAATCCATTTTCTCTAATACTTCAACAAGAAAATATGGCAAATAATCCACCTAATCCACCTCCTGCATTTGAGTTTCCCATTGTTGCCCAGCAAGATACTGATAACCTTAAAAATATTCCTTCTTCATTACTTCCCAAGTTCTATGGCCTAGTTATGGAGGACCCTGAAACTTTCTTGTTTGAGTTTGATATCCTCTGTCACAGCTATGATTACATTTTAGATGCTCACAAGCTAAAGTTGTTTCCTTCCACCTTGAAGGAAGGGGCCCTTAGATGGTTCATGAGTTTGGGAAGGGGTGTTGTTGATAGTTGGGCAGCCATGCAAACAAAATTCCTTGACAAATATAAGCAATATTGTAAGAGTGGTAGTAAGGGAGACAATATATTTAGATTTCAACAAAAGGAGGATGAAATCCTGGAAGACTATATTTCAAGATTCTTGTTTTCCCTGAAAAAGAATTCAAACCATACTCTCAACAAAAACTCTTAGAAACTACTTTTTCTAAGGGGAATCAGTGATACATGTATAGACGCCCTGGACCTGATGGGAGGAGGTGATATAACCCAACTGCCTTGGGATGATATCAAGAATATATGTCTTAATTACTCCCGAGCAAATGTTAAGAAAGGTAGAGGTCATCAAGCTACAGTGGGAAAGTCTTCTTCGAGTGGAGTTTCCTGGATGGAGATCACAAATTTGTTGTCTGATTTCAAGCAGAATATCATAAACAACATGGCTACATAGTTGGATACCATGCAAACTCATAAGAAACATGTAGAGGCTAAGGCAATCTTGGCTGAGTTCTGTCCACATTGTAGATAGAAGAAACGTTACTACAGATGTAAGATGGTGGCCAACATGGAGGCTAAACAGTTGCCTACTGATTTTAAGATGATAGAAGGTGATGATGACCAAGTCTTCTTTGTTGCACAAAGGAGACCATGGGCTCCAAGAAAAGGTATGCCTCAAGATCCTTTGACTTTTGGTAATCATTATTCTAATTACAATAAACCAGTGGCAACCTACATATGGCCCATCACAAACTTGGAATACTACTCAACCTCATTGGCCTAACTACCAGAGCCCTTAATGGCAACCCCCTCAAGGAGGTTGGCAGTAGCCACAAGGACAATGGACTCCACCTCCAAGTAACCGGAAGCAGAACCCTCAATGGAGAGGTTCTCAGCAATGGCAGAACCAACCCCCTGGATTCTTGCAGTCTCAGCAGCCACAACCTCTAACCCTTATGCCCCCTCTTGTAGCACCTGTAGCAAATACAGGTCCTCCAAAACAAACACCTATGTCTTCTCAACCATTGCCAAATCCTAATAATAAGCAGCAGCAAAAACATCAACCTATGTATTCTGCATAAGCCAACCAATATCCAGCTTATGCCCTGAATATCAATGATATCCATCTCAGGTCTGGAACTACTCTCCCTACTCCACAACCACCTATAATTATAGAGATTCTAGACTCTGTCGTTGAACAACCTGCTGATCATGTAGAAGATATACATGTATCAGCTACTGCCTCTAAGGAACCTGTCTTGCAGCCTCAGGCTATACCACCTTTTCCTGAGCGATTACAAATTACTACACCCAAGACCATTCAAGAGCCTACCTTTGATATTTTGGAGCAGTATCTATGGAAAATCAATTAAAGAGGCCTGTTTAAATAAACAAGGAAGAAAGAAAAAGGATCCCCAAACTATCCATGTTCTAGAACAGTTAGCTGATATTATGTTGGGGAAGGTTGTCATTCCAAAATATACTGATCCTAGAAGTCCTGTAGTAAAAATAAATATCAATGGTCAAGTAGTCAGAAATATTTTGGTTGACTTTAGTGCAGCCATTAATGTGATGACCAAGCACACTATAGAGTGTTTGAATATCCCAAACATTTGGTCTACACCGACTGTCCTACAACTTGTTGATAGTTCCATGGTTACACCTGATGGAGTGATAGAAGATGTCATTGTCACCCTTGAATCTTGGGAATACCCTACTGATTTCACCATATTGTCTACTAAGGAAACTTAGGAGGATATCTTATTATCCTAGGCAGACCCTGGTTAGCTATAGCTGATGCCTTTATAGGATGCCGTTTAGGAGACAAGACAATTTATGATGGTCAGTCAAGAAGGAAATTGGCTTTATACCCACTTGCACAACCTCTGCCAGATTTGTCTTAACAAATTTGGCCAAATCTAGGAGAGGAAACTGAAGAAGTCAATTCATTAGCTCAGTTAATGATGCTACAAACCAATCCATTTTCCCAGCTTCAGAGTGAAGATAACCTACTTTTACACATTTTGTAGTTTAGTTCTGGTTTGAATAGCCCATCTGTTTTGGACAGCCACTCTCAGTAATGTTTCCTGCAGAAACTGGATCCTGAGAGCCATCATGATTTGTTATTGTGTGATATTCAGGCACCACCTTTATCAGCAACCTCAATAAATGATCTCACCAAATAGATAGAAGTATCTCCAGGCCGCTGTCTACATATTAATAATAAGTTGCCTCCATCTCAACAAACTACGCTAGCCACAATGTTGCAAGCCCACCACAGAGCTTTTGCATGGGACTATGGGGATATGAATGGTTTAGACCCAAAACTCTGTACACATCACATATATATTAACAATGACTTCAAACCTATCAGGCAGCCTCAAAGAAGAATTAATCCAGTTTTGAGAGAAATTGTTAAAGAAGAATTGCAGAAAATGTTAACAGCTGGCTTTATCTACCCAATCTTTGATAGTCAGTGGGTTTCCCAATTGGTCATTGTTCCTAAGGAGGAAAACGGAGGGTATGTGTAGATTACATAGAGCTCAACTTGGAAACAAAGAAATATTACTTTCCTCTTCCATTCATTGATCAATTTCTAGATAATTTAGCTGGGAAAAAGTACTTCTCATTCTTAGATGGTTTCAGTGGGTACAATCAAATCAAGATTGCTCCTAAGGATCAAGAAAAGACTACTTTTACATGCCCTTGGGGAACGGTTTCCTATTCAATTTTTCCTTTTGGTCTTTGTAATGCTCCTACAACTTTCCAGAGGGAAGTCATAAGTATCTTCTCAGACATCTCATATGATTGCATGGAAATATACATAGATGACTTTACTGTTTATGATACAAAATTTGAGGAAGCTCAAGACAACTTGGAGAAAGTACTACAGAGATGTGAAGATCACAACCTATCGTTGAATAGTCAAAAGTGCTTCATGATGATGTAGGAGGGAATAGTCCTTAGTCACTACATTTCTGCTGCAGGAATTCAGGTCGATCCTGCTAAGATTAAGGTCATCTCTAAGCTACCCTCTCCTGTTAAGCAGAAAGAAGTAAGGAGATTTCTAGGCTATGTTGGATACTATAGAAGATTCATCAAGGACTTCAGCCAAACAATAGGCCCCTTATATAGTCTGCTAAAGAAAGATGCAGATTTTTCTTGGATAGAGGAATGTGAAAAAGCATTTCTTGACTTGAAAGTCGCCCTTACACAGGCACCTATTCTGGAAGGACTTGATTGGTCACTTCCATTTCGTATTCATACTGATGCATTAGATTATTCCATTGGAGCAGTGTTAGGGAAAAAGGATGGTTCAACAGAACATGCACTATACTACATAAGCAAAAATCTGCAAGGGGCTGAATTAAACTACACTGTTACAGAAAAATAAATGTTGGCAATCATCTACGCCCTCAATAAATTTAGGCATTATATCATAGGTTATCAGATATTTTTCCATACTGATCATGCAGCAATCCAGTATCTCATGAACAAAACCTCAATATCCAGGAGACTGGCAAGATGGTTATTGCTGATGTAGGAATTCGACATTACAATTGTGGACAAGCCAGGTAAAGCCAATGTGGTTGCTGATTTCCTTTCTAGAATTCAAAGGCAAGATGACTCTACACTTATTGAAGACTCCTTTCCTGATGAGCACCTGTTTGCAATCAAGGTTATTCACCCATGGTATGCTGATATAGCAATTTATCTGGCAATAGGAAGAACTCCTCCTCAATTCTCCCCTAAGGAAAAGAGATTATTAGTAGAGAAAAGCTTTAAATTTTCATGAATTACATATTGCATGTTTTATCTAGGGCCAGATCAAGTTATGAGAAGATGTGTACAAGAGGAGGACACTCATGATATACTGAATGCAAGCCATGATGAGCCATGTGGTGGACATTTTGCTGCCAAAAGGACATCAATGAAAATTTTAAATATTGGTTACTATTGGCCAACCTTGCATAGAGATGCAGCCAAATATACCAAGAGATGTGATAGATGCCAAAGGATGGGAAGACCAACTCGCTCTGATCAGATGCCTTTATTTCCACAAGTTGTAGTTACACCCTTCGACAAATGGGCACTAAATTTTGTAGGACCAATTGATCCACCTTCCAATGGTAAGTCCTACATCCTTGTATGCATAGATTATGTCACAAAATGGGTAGAGGCTAAGCCTATGAAACATGCTAGGGATAATAAAGTGGTTGAATTCCTTTATGAGGAAATATTTGCCAGGTTTGGTTTTCCTAGGGAAATAGTGATAGATCAAGGATCATAATTTACATCTACACTTATCATATCTTTAGTCAATGAATATAATATATGGCACAGGAAATCAACTCCTTATCACCCCTAGGCCAATGGCTAGGTTGAGGTCACCAATAGGGACATAGAGATCATTTTGACTAAAACTGTGGATTTGCATAGGAAGGACTGGGCCACAAGGTTACCAGAATCTATATGGGCCTATCTTACTACTTGGAAGAGTGCTACAGGATATACACCTTTTGAAATGGTATATGGTAAAATAGCTATGATGCCAATAGAATTTGAAAATAAGACTCTAAGAACAACATTAGAGATGGACATGGATTTAACAAATGCACAAAAAGACAGAATCATGTATCTCAATGCGCTGGATGAGCTCCGAAAGAATGACCTACAACACACTGAGATAATACAGAATCAGAGAATAAAGTGGCATGTTAAATACATTAAGGAAAAGAAATTCAAAGTAGGAGATTGGGTTCTACTTTATAACTCACGATATAAGGACAGTCTAGACAAATTACAAACCAGATGGTTGGGTCGGTATGAAATTGAGAATGTATTTGCTAATGGTTTAGTTCAACTTGTTACAATTGACCCTGTTAGATTCAAGTTGTTAGTTAACAGACACCGCCTCTGGTTGTACCATAAACCAGTCTCCAAAGAAGAATTCATGCAACAGTTCATTTAGGATCCTACCACTAATCCTCCTACAGCCAAAGGCTTTAGCCTTTCTCCTGCAGCTTCACCGTAATTTTGAAATGCATGCTCATAATAAAGGTTTCTTTTTAAGGAAACCCTTTTTCTTCATTCCCACTTGTCGCCACATTTCACTTTCTTTATCTTCCATCCCATCCATCCATTCCATTCATTCATCTCATCCGCCCCTATCCCCCATCCACCTCATTCATCTACATCACCCTTAATTATGATCTCATTCCCAACTGTCATCTCATGCTGAGGCCATCATCTTTCTCAGTACGTATACGCATTTAATGAAGGTACGCAATATCTTTTGTTATCACATCATTGATTTATTTCATCTTATTCATTTACTACTATGTCATTATTAGTCATTATTACCTGATCTCCACCTATTCATTAGTACATGTGAGGACACATGTCATACTTTAAGTAGGGGACAGGATAATCCACTTTTCAAACCTGTCCTTTCACTGCTGTCACAACTGCTCAGATAATCTTTCTTTATTATTTTTTTTGGTACTTTCCAAATATGATCACATGTCTTTTTCATTACATGTTTTTCATTGTAAATCAATTAAAACTGCTTGTTCAAGAAGTTCATTTTTGGAAAAGAAGGAAAAAGTGATGGCAGGACAAAAAAGAACAAGAACAAAAAGGGAAATTTTTGGATTTTCAGAAAAGAGTTGAGTTCAGCTAAGGAAAAATTGTGAACATGGGTGGTCAGTTGGTAAGACATGAGCCTGTAGCTCATGAGTTATTAATGCAAAATCCTCAAACAGCCCAAGCATTCAGCCTCTGTGGTTGGCTGAATTACTTTTTGAGTTTAAATGCTTTCAATGAGGAGGCTGCAGGCAAATTTTTGAGAACCCTTTCTGACAGGGAGGCTACAGTCTGGGGTCTAACAGTTGTTGTAGCTAAAGAAAGAATTGCAGAAGTAATTGGGCTTCCAGCCATTGGAGAAAATTTTTCTTCGAATGTTGTCTCTGCAAGGGCAGAATTTACAATACCCACTAATGGGCCTTTGGAAGTCTCCAAGTAGGGATGCAAGTGAGTGTCGTTGCCTCCTCCATATCCAGAATACACTACTTTCTTAATTAGGTATTTAACATGTGAAGGTCGTTTCTCTTACTTGCATTCTTACCATTTCAAATTGCTAAGTCATATGAGGCATGAATTAGTTGTAAATGTTCTAAACTTTTTCTTAAAATTTATGGAACAATGTGCCCACGAAACCCAATAGGGGAAGGATAATTCTATTGCTCACCATGGCCTTATTAAACTATTGATTGAACACTCTTTAAGAGATGTATCACCTCTTTCCTGTCAAGAATTTGTTGCCCAAAATAGCTTGCAAATTATAGAACCCCCTAGGGAACTTACCCCACAATGTTAGAAAAAGAAAGCAGAAATAGCGTCCACTAGTAGGAGAACAGGGCAAGGGTGATCTGCTCTTGCAACACCTGGTCTTGCAGCTCTCACACCAGAGTCCTCTGCCCGGGTGCAAACCAAGGCTGCTAGTAGAAGAGAGAGGAAAAACAAGGGTCAGAGAGTCATCTAGGACAGAACAAACCCCAGAATCTAACCCTCATTCTCAGAAAAGGAAACGTTCTTCTCCTACAACATCTTCCCCTGCAACAATGTCTCCTACAACAACACCTGTTGCTATCACCAGTTCACCATCATCCTCTGATAAGGAAGAACCCTCTAGGAAATTCTAAAAGAGGAAGGCTATGAGAGCACATCCGGTAGATGCAACTTTTCCAAGAAGAGTTTCCACAAGGAAACAATGTAAAGTATCCCCTGCTTCACCTCAACCTGATGTTATTATAATTTCAGAAGAATCTATAGAGTCTAAATATGAAGTTTCTCAGAATGTGTCTGAGAGTGCTACACAGAGTTCATTTGATATTCCTGAAGAAGAACAAATTGAGACAAGGGAGGTTGAGCATAAATAAAGGGGGGTACCAGGTCTTGATGACTTGGTTGCTATAGCTATGCAATTTCGGAGGAAGCACAATTTTCTCCACTACAACAACATGAATTCATCTTGCAGCAAGAGGAGGAACAGACTAAACAATTAGAAGTGGCCAATGAAGCCTCATTTCCCCTGCAACTTGTCAAGCCATTGTTATCTATAAAAAGAATTTTTTTATTGAATTTATGGAATAGGTCAAAGCTACATGGAGACTGGTTACATTGTAGACCCTGAGTTTCCGCCACCTAGCCCAGACTGAAATGCAACAAAGTCTATGGGAGGAAGAAAAGAAGAAACTGAAAAAGGAAATTGAAGGGCAGAAACATGAAATTCAGAAGTTAAAGGAGAAAATGGATGAAATGCTCAAGGTAACTTGTTAGATTATGGAGTGTAGACCACCACCCAGAGTTTATGCTCTGTGCCTCAAAGAACAATTCTTGTGGTTCCAACTAATGAGAATTTCTAGAAATCAAGATCCTATTCTTCACACTACTAAAAAATTCTATGATGCATACCAGGCAGCCCCTAATTAGCTAAGAAATTCTTTGTGTGAATTATATTTACATGGCTTTTTAATTCCATTTGAAACAGAGTGGAATCCCCTTCTGTATATTGGTGAAATCCATTTGAGATCACTTATGTCTTGGGCAGCAAATGAAGCAAATTATGGCAGGCAATGGGAAGCATATGAAGAAGCTGAAAGGAATGAGCCTGTTCCATTGCGCCCTGAGAGTTCAGACCCCCATGCAATGTTGAAACCTGGCTTACTATGGCTTATGGCTTAAATAATGATACAGCTAGGATGAAAATATTTGATCTCAGGAAACATGTATATGATGAGTTTCAAAAACAACCATACTTGTTTTGGAGACTATCATACTCCAAAATTGAAAAGAGGTGGGAGAGACTAACTGTTGGGTTAAGAAGGTCTGAGCCTTATAGTCCCCTAAATTTTACGGTAGCTCTTAAATGATCAAGCAGATACATACAGTTGGGCCTTCAAAAAAGGTTTGAATTGTGGCTGCCATTAACATTTAGGCCTCCTATGCTATTGTGGCCTCTTTATCCCTATCAAGATACAAACATTAATGAAGATACAGAAGCTCATAGGTATGAAAGGTGGCAATATTTCAGAGGTTTTTATTACAGATTTGGAACTCCATTTCAGGGTCATGCTTGAACCACTGATTTCAGAGAGACCACTAGAAAGTTTAATGCTGGAGGACCAGCATTGGGTTAAGTAGGGGGAAAATGATGATCCCAAAATATGCTCATAGTTTGGATATCATGGTGTATTTTTAATACCTTTACTTTTTTTGTTCATGGTTGTTTAACTCTTCTGAAACCTTTTATTGGGGGATATCTTGTAGCAATACACTTTCTTGTTCCTACAGCCTATCATGTTGACATATCTATATTTATTACCCTGTTTGACTTCCCAAATGACTGGAATAACGCATGTAGTTTTTGAATGATGAAATATATTTAAATGTGTGATTAATGAATGGATATTGTGTATGTGCCATCTGCCTTTTCTTTCACATATGTTACCTTCTATTTTGTAGGTTTTTGAAGAAAGTATGATCGAGTCAAGCACAGTCGATCTTGGCCTTGCAGTAAATTTCATTTCTTGCATGACTTCGAGGAAGCTCTGGCAAAGACTCTTTATCTGAAACTGTTGGGAAGGATTTTTAATGTCAGTTATTCTAGAAAGAGTGGAGTGCTCGATTGTCTCTAGATCGGATTGAATGGATAAACTCATTTATGAAGTATGTTCCTCGATTTTGGGATACATTTTACATCCACGTCTTTCTCTGTTAGGGTTAGTTAGTTAGTTGTTTTCCTGATTTAAATAAGTGCTCCTCCTACGCGAGTGAGCCAGCATAGTGAGATAGAAAGATATCATGTAAGAGTCAGTATGATAATAAAAAGTAGAATCTATATGACAAGAGACAGAGTTTGTTGTTAGTTTCCATATGGACAGAACAATGTACACCATTTTGAGTTTATGAATAAAGTTTGATGAAGTTCTGAGTTCAGTACTTACATAATTAGTTGATGCTTGCTAAGGGGGCCCACTTAGTAAGTATCTGTAGTTAGTTAATTAGCTGTTCCTTTTCTATTGATCATCATTTACATTTCATCTTTGAAGTTTCTATGCAAACTCAGTCTTATATTGTTCTTGCAACATCAGGAATCCATCCCTGTGTTTGTTCCTAGAGCATAAGGTCAGTTTATAGTTTGTCTCTCAATTGTAGCTATTATGATTTCTGCTTTGGTTAAATTATGGTTGAGTTAAGAGAAACTTGCATTACCTTCCTATAGCATAGGTAGAATTCTTCCCAACTATTTATTTCTATTAAATTGTGACTGAAACTAGTTCTTAGTGCATATATTGTGCTGCTCCATTTCAAGTATACATTCCCTGGTTTGACAAGTAAATGAACGACCATGAAAAGATATTAGTCACCTGCTGAAATGTCCAATTCCCAAGATAGGTTTTTTCATGATTTTCATATCCTTTTGTGGGCGCAACCACAAAGCATAAAACCCCTTCATCTAAGTTGTAAGAATGGTGTGGTCTTGGATACAAACCCCTTTCTAAGCATGGACATAATTAAAACATGGAGCAAAGTGATAGAAAACATGTGAATTATTTATCATACATTTTCAAGAAATATATAGGTTTACCACCTCTATCTTCATCTTCATCTTAGCCTTTATCATCTATTGTGTGTATGACAACTTGTGCTAATAAAGAAATATCCCCTACTATTGATCAAGACAGTATGTTAGCAAGAATCCTTGTAGATCACTTGATATCTCTCCCTCCAAAAATATGAAAGAAATGGTACAAGAGTTTATTTTACACATATCATAGATTTCATGGTCATTCTACTAATAAATGTAAGGCTTTGAGTAGTAAAATTCAAAATATTAAGGATTTTGATGCTCTTAATTGTGTTGAAGCAACTAGTTCCTCTAATTGATATTGATTTTTATGTTTATCATCAATTATCTCAACTCACCCTTGTCTTTCTTTAAGCGGGGACAAGGAGGTTAGGTATCCTTTTCATCATATGGTACTTGTCATTATCTTTTTTGGCTAGTTGACTACCTTCAATGTATATATAAGAGCAAGTGTGGGATGAGGATGACATGCCAAGTAATTTGGCTTGCATGGTATTTCTCTTATTTCTCCTCTCTTAGAGAAATTAGGCATGATTTTCCCTAAGAAGAGACCTTACATGAACTAAGAAAAGTCCCTTTGAACAATTATTTACTTTCATATTTTTCATAAGCTTGAAATTTCATTTTTTGTCGCCTTATCAAAGATATCAAGAGATAGATTTGGTATGGTTAGTATGTATGAGAGTCAACCATAGGAAAACTTTACCATAGCCACTTGATTGTTTGTGTGGGTGCATACTAGGCACATGTGTATGTGTTTCACTGGGGGCTCACCTAGTGGATACCAGATTCCACTAGCTCTTGTGAGCGTGTATTTTTTTGCATAGTGGACACTATGTTCCACTTGTAATTTTTTTTGGACAAACAACTAAGGCTTGATCCATATCATGTTGGAAAAATATTTGACACTTCATCCACCCTCTTGTTACTTTTTATTTCTTCTTTATATGTCTTTAGTAGTGCATGCTTGTATCTTTTTGATGCTTCATACATCATTCACATGTGTATTCTTTTGTGCCTATTTTGGTTTGCAATAAGATCTTGGTCCTTGGGGCTTGATCATCCCTCTTTATTTTTTTCATCCTATCTCACAAGAATTGGTACACTTGGACCCCTTTTGATGCCTATTAGTATACTTTAGTGCAAATTTGAAGCAAGTTCCTTTCACTAAAGTGGGTGCTATATGTATTGTAGAAAAATGTATCCCTCTAAATTTTCACACTTGTTTGGACCCTCCATGCTAAAACTAGGTTTCTTTATGCCTTAATTGGGCCTATTTTGTGTGCACAAGCCTACTTTAATGCATTTTATGAGGATAATGTTAGAGTAATAAGGAATCTCACTTAATTAATTAATCATATTGGTAAATTAATTCACTTATTAATTTAGGTTTGCTTAAGCTGAACTTAGGTACATTAATAATTAATTATATTTATTATTTATTAAGTGTGCACACTAGGGTTTTCCCTTTTAGGTTTTCTTTAGGGTTTTCATGATCTCCTTCAGGTTTCTGCTTGCACATATTTTCTTTGAGGTTTACAAAAAAAATTCTCTCTATTCTAGATATTTTTGCACGTGATAGGTGATTGCATGCAAGTGATTTTTGGGGACTATGAAGTTGGATTTCTCAACTTCTAGAGATAATCCTAACATTTAACAAATGATAAATCATAATTTAATGTTTTGGCATTATGTGTTCCATATCTAGTGGTCTGGGACTCATTCGTCACCTTTGGCATATGGGTCCCACCCATGTATCGAGGCCTTATTTTAAACATTGCATTGAACTTAACACTTCTTGGAGTTTGTGCCCCATGTTTAAGATACTAGGACTTGTACATCAAACCTAGTCTATGAGTCTTGCTTTAACTACGACCTATTTTTAATCAAATTATTGGAATGATTTTATTAGGCTAGATCTAATGTTAGCTTGTAGTGTTATAATTTTCAGAAATTAGGCATAAAGAAGTATAAATACAAGATTATTTCACATAATTTCTACTAACAAGCTAGCAAGTTTTCAAGTCCTCTAAGATTTTCAAGAGAGCATTCCCAATGAAATTTTATGAGGTCAGGAGCATTCAAGAGCAAGTTATCATTCATTTTGGAGCATCAATTCAAGATTCAAGCATCATGTCAAAGTATTCATTCATCATATGTGTTTTTGCACTAACATTTATGATGTAAATTTCAAGATTCAAGTGAGAAAGTATTCATGTCAAGTTTCAAGAATTCAATCAAGAGTCAAGATACACATCCATTGGATTCATTTCACATAATTTTTCATCCTTCATTTTATTCTAAGGTATAATTACAAAAATATGGTTTGACCAAGGAAAGACCCTATTCCCTAACACAAAAACATTTTCCCTCTTGATGTGTGATTGCAGATTTAGGTAAATTGGAGTATGAAGTTCCTTTGAAGAAAAAGTTGCAAAAGTTGTCAAAGTTTTCAAGAATTTTTCATCTTCATAGAAACTCTCCTACATGCCAGAATTCAAACTCTCAGACTTGGAGATTGAACAAGATGAAAGCCACATAAGATCAGTAGAGGCTATAGAAGTTTTAGTCAAACCCAAATATTTGTACTAAATCCCCTCTCTAGGCATATGAATCCTATTATACCTCTTTTTACCAGTATTCTATAGATCCTAATTTTTCAACAAAAGATTCTAGATTCTACCCAAATTCCTATAGTAGGACTAAATTTCCCCAACTGGTGTATGAGTCCCAGTACATTTCAAACAATTTTTTTTTGGAGTTGTAGTTCTTACATGGAATCCATTTGTTAACCAAGTTCCTTTCTATCTTATTTATGTTTGTTAATTTAATTTTATGCTCTGAAGTATCTAGGGTTCAGTGCATTAGAGTTTGCATTTCTCCTTTGAAACTTCATTTTAATGGTTAACCCCCATTTAATCACACCTAAGGAAACCCCCTAATAGTCCCTCCTCTTAATTGAGTCACTTTGTTAAGGGATCATGGTTTCCTAGTGAACTAAAGTGTGAAATAGGTCCCCTAAGTTCCATCTCCCAAAAGGTGGAACCCTATTTCCTTTAGTTTAGGTAGAAAAACTAAAAAATAGCAAATGAGCTCCAAAATGCAATATAACACTTGAAAAAACAATATTAAACTCTATAATTACAGAATGAGATAACCAAATGTAGATATGAGATGGGTAGAAACATAAGTACCAGTCACCAAAAGTAATTTTCTGAAAGCTGATCTGAGACCCATCCATCCATGGGAAAATGGGTCCAAGTATAGGGGTTTCAACAATCTTTTGGGAGCCTTTGGTGCATACTTTTAGCTTCTAATTTATCCAGGTTTTATTTTTAGAAACATAAAAATAAAATATATAGGTTAGATTATATGATTTGGCAACAACTTTGACAACTTTTGTAACTTAGACAACTTTGTAAAACTTGCACTTAAAAATGTCTTCAAGTATTTTTCAACCTAAATGTCCAATCACACACACAAGATAGAAATGTTTTTTTTTGGGTGAATGGGTGTTTTCCTTGCTCAAACACCTATTTGTAATGAAACCTTGAATTGAAATAATTCATGAATGAGGGAATGAAGAATGAAAAAAGTTATTTTACCACTCAACAAACCCTTAAATGAAACCTTGATAGGGGAGATCTTTGGATTTTTTGAAATTGAATGAAATTTATGAATTGTATGTGGAGCTTGATGCTTGAAATAATGCTTTGATTTCATAAAATTTAATCTTAAAACCTAGATAATAATGCTAGCTCCAAAAACATGCATGACAGAAAAAGATTTTGACATCATGAATAGATCTTGCATGCTGCAATTAATATCTGACATATTTGATATGGAATTCCCTTGATCATCAACCTTGCTATACTTTTTCTCTCATAAGAATTCTAGGCTTGTTCTTCAAAAAATATAGGTAAAAATTACTATAATAACCTTGTATTTATATGTATGTATCCTCTATTTACCAAAATTGAAATATCACAAGTTGAAATTGAATTATGGATTTGAGAATGTTAAAATACCCCAAAAAAAATGTAAAATTTAGTTCCAAGGGTCTAGGGAGGACCCATTAACCCGTGGGTGAATGGGTCCTAGGTACCTATTCTTTAAATACACATTGCTCAAGGTAAAGTGTTATGTTTAGGAATTAACATTTTTCAGCTTTCCCCTTCATAAAATCTAATTAATTTCGATTATAAATTATTTAAAGGGATAATTAAGGCATAATAAATCTAAATTTAATTTAGAGGTCCCAAATAAGTGTGAAAATGTAAAGGGGTACATTTTTCAATAGTAAATTAAGGCACTACTAAGTCTAATTTAAATTAGGAGGGCCAAAAAAAGTGAAAAAATGTAAAGGATTACATTGTTTTACACTACATTTACCCCCACTTTAGTGAGAGGATGACTCTACGTCAAACTCACACTAAACTAGACAATCAAGGGAGGTATAATTGTACAATTTTTGGAAGGATACAATGATAAAGATCAAGGAGGATGATAAAAATCAGAAGATCTAATATGTCATGTAAAAAACCAACAAAGGTACAAGGAGACACATGCCTATGTTAAACATAGATATATATGTAGCAATGATAGGATACTCAATCATACAATGTCAAAGACTAAAAAAGAGAAAAAAGAAAAAGAATGAGTGGATCACATATCAACTATTTGTCCAAAAAAAATACAAGTGAAACTCATTATGCACTATGCAAACAACAATGCACAGTCAGATGGGCTAGTGAAATATGGTGTTCACTAGGTGAGCCCCTAAGGGAAGAAAATGAGAGAATCTTATTAAGCTCTCATACCATAACAAAGTATTACCTCTAATAAGATTAATAAGGCACCATAAAATATGAACTTCAAGATTCATAAGGCTTAGTAATTTGTGTTATGTTAATTACTGATGAACTAACAAGGCTCCACAGGAAAAAAACATGTGTTATGCTTGGCGGGCATGAAAAAAGTTTGTAACTTCGAGCTTAACAAGGTTAGGAAGTTGAATTATGCTAAACACTTATAAACAACAGGAAAATAGGATAAGACATGTTCAAAGGGGTTTTCATTAGTTCATGTAAGGTCTCCTCTTAGGGAACATTGTGCCTAATTTCTCCAAGAGAGGACAACTCTAGAATAAAAGAACCACAATTTATGGAATGCAACACATAGCATCACCAATAAGAGGAAGTTCATATGCCAAGAAAGGTCACACTCTTGGAGTACATCATACCCAATGACACCACCAAGAATAAGACACATCACAATAAGTAATAATACCACATAATGAAACATAAAATATATTCTAAGATCTCTAAAATGATAATTCCAATGTATGCCCCCACTTTACAGAAATTTCTAACAACATTGTATGATAAATTGCATTAAAGTACCAAATGATTAATGCTAACAATAAGGAAGACATGAGAGCTTATTTGGAAAGCCTTATGCCAAGTCATATGTTTCCAAATAAATCTACATCGTGAGGAGGGGTTTCCCCCAAAATGAAATCCAAAAATTACACATAAGAGATCCATGGATTAGAGGTTAGCATATGTCTTAACTAGAATGATATTAGAGATCTCAAAAAGATCATCATTCAATAAAATAACTCATGAAATAGGAAGAATGACACATAGAGAGCCCAAAAAAAGAAAAATATTTTGGGTCAACATGGAAGAGACCTAAATGTCTCGATGCCTTGCTTCATGCCCAAAAGGAAAAATTAAGATGAAAGAAAAGATAATGGTTTATGACATATAGAAGAATTAAGGTGCAAATATAGGAATCAAAATGAAGACACATAAAATAGAATAGTAGGTGGATCACAATACACAAATGCAATCACACAAAAGGAACATGAAAAAAAAAATAAAGACAACAATAGTAAGGAATATGTGAAACAACCTATAGTAGGTTGTCTCCATCCCAATCTTGTTCATCATATGTAGAAGGTGAAAAACTAGCCCAAGATGCAACATCAAGTTCCAAACTAGCACAAGGTTATCTACCTCCTTGCCCCCACAAAGTTCCAGACAGGGACGATTCAAGATAAGTGGTGAGAATGAGCTCCTTGCAAGGTATAAAATGATTTTTAATCAATGTAATACATTGTAATAGTTAGTATGCTATGATCCTACAACTTTCACATGGAAAGGAGAAAATTTCATGTAATTTCTATCCAATTATGTTAGAAATGTTAGGAGAAAAATCACAATACCAGCTTTAATGCACAACACTCATCAGTAGCATGCTAAGAGTTCTATCATATGAATAATAATTCATGTTCTTAGGCTTATTTATTCTATTGGAAGGTGGAAATTTAATCTAACCTAGATGAAGAAATTATTCCTTTGTTTCCAATTTCTTTTCTAGTAAGTAGTAATGGAAACTCTTTGATTTTATAAGGTTTGGATTTCTTACTTGTTTGAGAAGCTTGTTGACATGAATTTAAAGGAGGACCTAAAATGATCCTTTCATCCTTGTGATGGATTTTTTCATTATGATGGAGGACACTTGTTTCCTTAGAAGATTTGGAGAGAGGAGGATCTTTATATCCTAGTCCTTTAGTATCCTCAATTGGGATTTGTTCTAACAACTTATAAATCTCATGCTCATTTATTGTGTCACATCCTTGTTTAGCTAAGTTCTTAATTTCTTGGCCATAAGTCTCTTCTAGGTTTATGAGTGTTTTGGTGAATTTATTAACATAGGATGGATGGGTATGCACTTGGTTAGAGGAATTAGGTTCACTCATGGTTGAAGTTTTCATATTAGTTTTTTATTCAATCCACATATGTAAAAGAGAAAACATTTATAATGGTGGAATAGGAGGAGGTGTTGGATGTTTCATTGAAGGGTAAAATGATGCATTGTTCTCAAGGTTTTCAAGGAAATTATGTATGAAATTATGCATGATTTCAAATCTTCACCTAATATTTAAACTTCATGAGGACATTTATTAAGGGTTCGTTGAGAATTATTAGGTTCCATTGCATTAGGATCATTACCAAACACATAATTTGTGACATCAACTAAAGATGTTAAGGACTTCCATATATCACCAATAAAAATGTCCATCATGAAAGAATAAAATGAAATGAAAAAAATATTTTAAAAAAAGATTTTGAGAAAGATAATTTTTTTATTATCTTATGTAAAAAACTAAAAATTATTTCTTTTAGATACAATTTGGAATTTAAACAATGCATTGAATTTGAAAAATTAAGCTTAATATGAAAATTTTTAGATAACAAAATTTGGGAAACCAAAATAATAGGCTAAATGTATAAACATAAATGGAAAAACCAGTGATTTTAATACTAAAAAATTGAGTAAAATCCCTGATCAGGGACTCATTCACCCATGGGTGAATGGGTCTCACTTCAAGGTTTTTAAAAATCATTTTACACGTTTTTGAGATGATTTCTATGGTTTTCAAATTGTATTGCATTAGGATCATTACTAAAAACATAATTTGTGACATCAACTAAAGATGTTAAGGACTTCCATATATCACCAATAAACATGTCCATTATGAAAGAATTAAATGAAATGCAAAAAGATTTAAAAAAAAGATTTTCAGAAAGATAATTTTTTTATTATGTTATGGAAAAACCTAAAAATTATTTCTTTTAGATACAATTTGGAATTTAAACAATGCATTGAATTTGAAAAATTAAGCTTAATATGAAAAATTTTAGATAACAAAATTTGGGAAACTAAAACAATAGTCTAAATACATAAACATAAAAGGAAAAAATAGTGATTTTAATGCTAAAACATTGAGTAAAATCCCTGATTAGGGACTCATTCACCCATGGGTGAATGGGTCTCACTCCAAGGTTTTTGAAAATCATTTTACATGTTTTTGAGATGATTTCTATGGTTTTCAAATTCTAGTTTTAGATAGAAAGTTACATTTTTAGTTTTCTCTAAAATGAGGCCTAAATGTAAGTGCAAAATAGTGATAAATGACAAGAAAAAATATCTAATTGTAGATAAAATTTTGATTCAATTTTTTGATGTAATTGATTAATTATGTAGTATTATGTTAACACTATGCAAAATGACTCATATTTTTGAATTTTCTAGATTTTAAAGTATGCAAAAATTGAAACATAAAGCCCTAAATGAGATGAAAATTGTGTTAGGGTTAGAAGGCATATATTTAACAATTAAATGGAGATTTGATAAAAAATGAAGAAATAAAACACAAAAAAATATAGCAGAAACAAGACAACACAGAGAATTTAACGTGGTTCACCCAATCCAGGCTACATCCACAAAACTATAGCCATCCAATGATTTTATTATCTAGTTTAAAACATATTAAAACCTCGCTAATAATTCCCTACTGCAACTCCCATCCAAATCACTTATAACAATTTTATAAGAAGCTTTAATAATTAGGGTTCTACAAAGTCCATTTTTTTATTTTGTTAGTGACAAAGAAAAAACATGAGAAATTTTTTTTCTTCGGGGCTATCACCTTTGAACCCCCACTTGGGGCTTGACCTGGCCCTGGACCCTAGCAAGGATACATGAAGAGTGTATAGTATAGCATGATTAGTCATCAAATACCAACAAATCAATGCAATGCAATGAAATTGAAAGAAAAACCTATGTCTAGGTTTGAAAATGGACTTCAAATCAACAAGTTATGATGCTCAAAAGTTGAGTTCACTAGAATGAAACATATAAAAATAAGGAGAAGGGTTTATGAGAGGGTTCAACAAAATGATAATAGATAAACCCATTTTCCTTCATTTCATTAGGAAATGAGATCCTCACAAAGAATTGACTAACAACCCTTAGATGAATCAATTCAATGTGAGAATCTTCATATTTCCTTATGACTAAAGGATGGGGGTCAAGGCCAAACAACACTTTGGGGAGAAAAACTAAAAAATAGTAAATCAATTCAAAAATGTAATCTAGCGCCTAAAACAACAATATTAATCTCAGTATTTGTAGAACTAGAAAACCAAATGAAAATTTGAGAATGACAAAAATATATGTACTTGTCACCAAAAATTATTTCTAGAAGTTTATATGAGATTTATCAACCCATGGACCTCAATGGTTCGATGTATAGGGTTTTCAACAATCTTTCAGGAACCTCTTGTATAGATCTATATCCTCTGATCATTTAGGCTTCAATGTAAAAAAGATGGAAATAAAATTTTTAGGTTAGATGGTGTGATTTGAAAACTTTAATAACTTTTGTAAATTTGACAACTTTGTGAATATTTCACTTTAAAAGGTCTTCAGGTCCACTTCAACCTAAATATAAAATCACGCACATAAGAGAGAAATGTTTGTTTTTTAGTGAATGGGGGTTTTCCTTGGTCAAACCTCATTTTGGTAATTAGACCTTGAATTGAAATAATACATGAAAGAGGGAATGAAGAATGAAATTTTTTATGTTACCACTCAACAAAACCTTGAATGAAACCTTAACAATGGAGATCTTAGGAAGTCTAAAACATGCATTAAATGGTTGAATTGGATGTGGATCTTGAAACTTGAAAATATTCTTTCAATACTTGAACTTTGATTTTGAAACCTACATAAAAATATTAGCTCCAAAAATATCCATGACACAAGAAGACTTTAACATGATGAATAGATCTTGAATGTTTCTATAAATGTCTGGTATATTTTATGTTAAATGCCCTTTATCATCAAATTTTCTATACTATTTCTTTCATCAAAATTCTAGGTTTATTTTATAAAAAATTCTAGGTGAAACTTAGTGAAATAAACTTGTATTTATAGGTATGTATCCATAATTTCTTGATATTTGACTATCACAAGCTGACATTGAATAATGGATTTGAAAATGTTAAAATACTGGGTATGTGTAGGATCATCATGGCAAAAATAGGCCCCTAAGTGGCAAAAAATTCAGAAAAATCAGAGTTAGGCAACTCGAAGTAACAAATTGAATAAGTTATCTATATTATTTCAAAAATATGTAAGAATAGAATCTATAGAAAATTGAATGTAGTTTCTAAATTACTAGGTTTGTTTAAAAAAAAATCTATTTGGTGAAACTTTGAAATTTCAGTGCAGTAGTACTTAAATTTTAGGGAAAAAATAAGAAGTAGGTGTCTGTCTGACCACCCTAACCACAATAAAATAATAATAAAAAATATAAGATTTTAGATATAAGTAGAGGACTCATGTCCTAATGTGATGCATTTTTTTTGTAATTTTTTTCCAAGTAAATAATTAATCATGAATTTTTTATTACAACTTTTAAAAAATATATAAAACTTGTATGTTTGACCACCTTAACTTGGTCAAAACTTCATGAAATTCAATTTTTATTTTTTTAATCCTATAGTATGCAAAGCATAGAATGTGACTGATGTTTTGGATTCAAAAAATGTGATGTCGTTTGAAAGCTATAGATGTTTTTCAATCAGCCTATAAATAAGGACTTTAGTCATTATTCAAATATACAATGAATAATAATTACTTATTAAATTCAAAGTAAAGAATAATTTATATTGGTGGAAATTTGAGAATCTCCTTTAAAAACCATTTTTGTTTCATCAATTTTGGGTTAAACCAAAGCCATCAGCATCATACCCATCATATTGCCACTTTTTGGCCCATCATGATCCTGCAGATACCCTACCACCAAAACATAATTTAAATTTACTTCCAAATGTCTAGGGAGGACCCATTCCCCCATGGGTGAATGGGTCCCAAGTCCCTATTCCTAGAAAACATATTGCTCAAGGTAAAGTGTTATGTTTAGGAATTAATTATTGTCAAGATTCCCCTTTGAAAAATGCAATTGATTAGGATTTCAGATGAATGATAGGACTTATTAAGGCATAATTAAGATAAATTTAATTAAGAGGTCCCTAATAAGTGTGAAAATGCAAAGGGGTACATTTATCAACACTAAATTACGACACTATTAAGTCCAATTTAAATTAGGAGGGCGCAAAAAAGTAAGAAAATGTAAAGGGTTACATTTTTCTATGGAAGAATAACCTAAATTAATTGAATTGAAGTAGAGAAAACAACAAACTATAATAAATTGGAGAAAAAATTAGGCTTCACATAATGAATTTTACCCATTAATAGCTATGAATGATGCATTCAATATGAAATGAAATAAAATTTATTAGAGCCCAATAATCATTAAAAAGTATGGAACCATCAAAATGCAGCTCCAATAATCCTTGAAGCTAAAACAATCATAAAATTCATGGTGGGGACCACTGTGTTGAGGAAAATCCAAATAAAAGAAATGGGTATCTTGTTGTTCTTGAATATATTGTAATGAAGTTCCTCAAGAAATTTTAAGACTCAAAAGTTAGATATATTGAATATGGCGAATAATGTTATTTTGATAGAAATTCGTAGAAATAGTTGGGGGGCTATTAAGGCCTATGCAATTTTTTTTACCTTATTTATAAAACTATGTTTATTTTGGCTCAATGATGCTATAGTGAAAAGACTATGTTGGAATTACCCTGATTAAGGGATGGACATGTAATCATGGCTATGATATCAACCTGTAGAATCAAATATTTGAATGCAACATCAATGTGTGCTTGCACTAGTGAATAAATTACAACACAACTGTGTACAATGAGATCCTTGCATATTGTAGACACACAAAATATGCATGCATTTCAATCCACTAGTTTAATTAAATAACCTTCATTTAACTAAATCTAACATTTGATCCTTCAATTAAATAAATTCACTTTACCATTACCTCATTTAAATAAATTAATTTTAATCACATACTAACATTCCATCTTTCATAAATCATCTCCAAGATTCATCTCCTTCAAATTAATTAACCTTTATCTTGCATCCCCCTTTTAATTAAATAAACCAAACTTTATTTAATTAAATCCCAAATTCATATTCCATCCCTTTTGATTTAAATAAATCAAAGTATTTAAGTCAAATGGGTCAAAAGCATCTAGCATCATCTTAACTAATCTAATCACTGATCACATCCTCTAGCTTTTCCCACTTGCACAAATAAAGCATTTTAATTCATTTATTAAAATCATCATTTTCCCTCAATAAAGCATCTTTTGAGAATATTCCTCAAGTTTGAATTTGAAAACAAGTTGATTTGTACCTTCCAACATGGAAATAACTTCCTTCTTACATGTCCCCCACTTGGCATTAAGGACACTTGTTCTCACTCCAACAAGCCAAATTTGAATTTGAAAAAGGCCAACCAATATCATTTATTGGCACATTGACCAAAACTTACACATTCCTCAACCATTTACAAGGTGACAAGTGGCTCCATCTCATTAGCTAAAACATTATCCCACATTGCTCTCTTTTGAGCACTCTTTCAATTTGAGAGTCTATAAGTAGAAGCTTCATTATTCAACAATGCATCCACAATCTTATGCAAGGTTACTCTCTTCAATTAAGAACTATTTTTTTCCACTTCACTCCATCTTCAAGGAATTTTATCATTTAGCTTATCAAGGATTGGGAAAGGTTCACTTCGCACAAGTGACACCAATCCACTATAGAATAGGTACATGCCATGCTTTTTGATCATCCTTGTTATTTGTTGCATTTTTGGAGTATGATATGTTATTTCATAGGAGTATTCATAAATTTGCATATGTGAACTAAGCCCACTAATGAGTGTTGGAGATTGATCATTTGCAGATTTAGGGGTGCTTGATTATGGTGCTAGAAGGAGGGCCCCGTTTAAGTCTTAACATCTGTTTTGTGTTTTGATACATGTTTTTTTTTGCTAATGTAATCATATATCTGACATACAATTTAATTTTTTTGTGGAATTGTGTTTACATTTATAGAAGTAACCTAACTTATAGGCATGCTAAAATTTTGTTTTATTTCTATTTTATTGATAACCTTGTAGCTGTTGTTTCACTTTTACATTTAAAGAATTTTTTTGAGAATAAAATAAAAAAAAGGGTTGTTGATAGATGCTATCAGATTTGGTAAAATTTTCTATTTCTATGCTACTTGTGAAGGTTTTTTAAATCATTTTCCCAATGAATCTACCACTTTTTTCTATTTCTATATATAGATTTATCATTTATATATTTTTGTACACTGTGTATTTGTTCCATTTTCAGAAACCAATATCTTAGCAATAAGAGAACCATCCCTTGAACAAGCTGAAATGTGGACATAAACATCATTTTCTAAAGCATCAAACGTACCCTTTCCTTCAGCACCATACACCTTTTTTTTAAACTTCTCTTCAAGATAGTAAACAGATGGTGAAGTAGTTAATATAATACAAGTATTTTTTCCCCACATAGAAAATCACGTAGCAATGTTGTGAGCTTGTAGGGTTGAATTTGTGTGTAGCACCTAGTGGAAGCAAATTTTGATCGACCTTTTGATGAGTCAATTTGAAAACCGCATAGAGCTCATATCTTTAGCTGAGTATAGACATGTGTATTTGCTAAAGCATGCTATTGCTTTCTCTTTGATGGGGACTATGTGGGTCAGTTGTGATCATAAGTGTGTCATATGAGCTATTTATTACCAAAAATGACCCCATTAACTATCCTCTCTATCAAATTTTCTTGGTATAAACCGCATGCTAACTGGCAACTAGCCTACTCATCTACTTTAGTCGCCATCTCTTGTTCTAGCATCCATCAAAATTTATATTTACATTTTGGTGCACTAATCCTTTTACTTTTGGGGATTTGAATAGATATTTTACTCTCTTTCCTAATACCCTTCATAAAACCATGTTGCAGCTTCTAGAAAAGAACTTTATTTCCTTACCTCTAGCTAAAGCTCTTAATCTTACCAAGCCATTACCTTCAAAATTTATACAAAATTCCTAATGTCATTTTCACCATCAAAATAGGCATGATATAGAACATTGTAAGCATCTTAAATACATGGTCTAAAACCTCATTTATTCCAATGATATTCAAATTGGTGGTGTCAATGATAGAGGTAATAAGTCTATTTCCCCTCACAACCAAACCCTACAAATATTTACCAACCCAATGCCAAATCATAATATTTCATTTGTCAAGGCCAATGAAACTAAGAATCATGTGATGAATGTTGAAACAAACGATGATAACATGCATATGAATGACCAAAGTCCCATAGATAATATATTTGGATTGATCAAAATTCAGCCTTGTAATGAGTAAACAAAATTCCATCTTGAAATTTCTTTCTCATCAAAATATTTAATAAGAAATGCACCTAATGCTCCTCTTTGTGTAGAGAACATGCCCACTAATGGATATTAATTGATCCTATTTGTGTACATAACATGATCACAAAGGAATTATTATTTTTTCATGAGCTTTATCAAGACAAATATGAACAATTGAAAGCATGGATCAAAACACATAATGGTTTTTCTTTCCCTACAATAGGTTCGATAACTCTTCCTTTAAAAGTTCTACCAAAAAAATTACATGTCTTATTGTCCATCATCCCAATGTTGGATCTATTCCATGCGAAGCCTAGTTATCCATGGCTATTCTCCATGGAAGTGGTCCTGTTGATTTTGCATAAATGCTTAAAGTTTTCATTTGGAATTGAAATCTATACTGTGCATCATAGTAAATTTAATCCTTTTTCTTCACATGGGAATTTATCACTGGAATTATTTTGGCCCAAAAATATAGAACCTATTAAACCTCATGAAGACTTCTTTTTCAAATCCTACCAAAATTTTAAGGAAAAAAACATAGAAGAATTGTCCCTTAGCAAATTTCCTCAACACATGATTAAGCCTCCTATCCTTGATGAAACCATGATTGAACCAAAAGTCCATTTAAGTAACCGAGACCAACCCATGAAAAATGCTTTTCTTATATCATACAAAATACCAAGAGACAACAAAACAAGTCTTTTTCTACCTCCTAAGATCAATTTTTTTTACAAAGCTAAAGAGAAAGTGGTTGAAGAGCCTCCCACTATTCCTTTTGTTCCTCTCTAAGGGAAGAAAAGAAACATGTGGTTGAAAAACTCACTCCTACACAAATGCAACTTAAAAATCATACAAAAAGAAATATAAATGATACAAAGCTTAGGCATAGATTTTGTGCTATTTAAATTGAAGGTTAACAAAGATAGTAACAAAAAAATCAACATCCAATCTCAACTAAAGTAATACACAATGATTCTCACTCTTCACCATAGAAAAAATTTCCTATATCTTAACTGCAACAAGGACTAGGACTTTCTTTGGATATTATCATTTTACCTCTCATTGTGATTAAATTGGATGATGGTGATGAAATTGATAGACCTAATGAGGAAGTGCATAATGAATTAAATTTATTGTTTTATTATTCCATGATATTAGACAATAGCAACCATGATAATCCTCCTAAAAAGAGTAACTCACCACACATTGAAGTTGGTGATACTCCTAGTACTATAGTTTATGTTGTTCTTTGTCTAGTTTTCCATCCTCTACATATGATGAACAATATTCGGATGCAACCAACCTGCTATAGGTTGACTCACATGTGCCTTACTAGTCTTCTCCTTGTTTCTTTAGATGTGAATTGTTAAAAAATATGTGGTGGTGGTTGACCAAAATGAAATGATGAACAATAGACAAGTACTTCCCTAGTTCATATAAGATATGTGTTATATGGTGCAAATACAATATATATTTGAAAATTGATGAAACTAATTATCATAATGAAAATCAAGAAATGGCAAAAAATTGTGTACCTGTTGTAGAAATTCAAATATCAGAAGCTAGAATTGAATCATGGATTTGAAATAATTAAAATACTACCAAAAAAATATCCTAATGAAGGGTCCTAGGTCTAAGTGATTAACCATTCACCATAGGTGAATGGGTCCTAGGTCACCCACCTAGGACACACTTTAAAAAATGTGAAATTTTATACAAACAGGGGGTCCTAGAACTAGGTGAGGACCCATTTTCCCTATGGTGAATGTGTCCTAGGTCATCTATCTAGGAAACACACTTTTTAAAGCTAAGTGTTGTGAAATGGAATTTATGAATGTTGGGATTTATCCCTTGGAATTTGTATTTAATTAGGCTTGGTTTTGAATTAAAGGGGAAAATTAAGGAAAATTAACCTCAAATTTAATTAATAAATCCATAGATTAATGTAAAAGTGTAAAGATACAACTTATGACATTAAAAATAAGGCACAATTAACTCCATTTTATCTAAAAGGGCCCTAAACTTAATGTGAACATGAAAATCACATTACAACACTGAGTTAATGCATAATTAAGCTTACTTTATTACTAATTATTCCAATATTAAGTGTCGAAGAAGGGATACTTTCTCTGACACTACATTTTTCCCCCACTTTAATAAGATTTTGACCCCATGTCAAAATCACACTAAAGTAGAAATTCAAGATGCTTATGTATGAAACAATAACAAAGATACACAATCATACACTATCAAAGATTAGTAAGGTCAAGCCTATATTGTCCAAAATGATGTAGAATACATATAAACTATCAATTTTTATTTTATCATTCATGCTCACTCTAGGGTAGTGGAACCTCAAGCCACCCACAAGGTGAGCCTTCCAATAAAGGGTGGAAAATGAGAGAATCATATTAGGATCCCATACCAAATCAAATAGATCCTCCTAAAAACTTCAACAAGGAACCACAATACCATGCTACAAGAAATTTACAAGTTGTATTATGCTAAGTACTCACAAACACAAGAAACGCTCCATAGGAAACCAAGGTGTGTTATGCTAAGCAGTCCCAAATATAGGAAAGGCTCCATAGGAAAGAAAGGTGTGTTATGCTAGGTGTCCTCGAATTTTGGATTTGAGCTTCAAAAGGCTAAAAAGTTTTATTATGCTAAACAATTTAAGAATAATAGGTTTTGGTCACAAGGATTTTGCTTTCATTTTTGTAAGGTCTTCTTCTTAAGGAACATCATGCCGAATGTCTCCAAGAGAGGAAAAATAGAGAGTAATAGGTTCACAACTTAGGGAATGTAGTGTGTCACATCACCACTAAGTAAAAAATCATATACTAGGAAATATCATGCTCTTGGAGGACATAAAACCCAATGAAACCACCAAGAAAAGGATTGGTCACAAGAAAAATAAAATCACACCATGAAATATGCTAAATTTCAAAAGATATCATCGATGTATTCCCCCACTTTAAAGTAGTTTCTAACACCATTTTTTTGAGAAATACCTTTAAAGTATCCAATATTCCATCCCAAGACATAAGAGCTTACTTGGAAATCCCTATGCCAAGTCATATGTTCAAAAAATAGAGCTATGTTATGAAAAAGTAAGGAGGGGTTGTACCCAAAAATACATAAGGGATCTATGGATTAAGGGTTAGTATAGATTTGCTAGAATGTTGTTATAGAGCTCAAGAAAATCATCTTTCCCAAAATACTCATAGAACTAGAAGAATAATACAAAAAAGAGCAAAAACAAAGAAAAATCTTTTGGGTCAACATGGAAGAGACCTAAATGTCCCGATGCCTACTGTCATTCCCAAAGAGAAAACACAAGACAAGAGAAAAGATAAAATGGTTACAACATAGAGAAGAATGTAGATACAAATAGAATAATGCACAAAGGGAGAGAACCATAAAACATAACCTTATGGGGGATCACATTATGCACATGAAATCACAAAGAAACATGAAAATGAAAGCTAAAGAATAGGAAGGAATATGCAAGTCAACCTATTAGAAATTCTTCCACATCCTAGTCTTAATTGGTAAATATGAAAGGTGGAAAACTAGCCAAAGGGACCATTGCAAGTAGCAAAGCTAGGAAAAGGCTATCTATCCTTTTCCCCCCACTAATTGAAAGTCAAATTTGAGCCAATATAAGTTATGAGAATGAGATCCTTAGAAAGAAAGTGATTAAAAATGAATCTAAAGCATGGAATAGTGATCATCTTAGGATCCTACAACTATTGCATGGAAAGGAGCTAAACACAAGGAAGCTCCACCTTTTAGAAGATGGAACACACAAGGATAAGTGACCTATTTCACTCTAGTTCACTATGAAACCTTAGAGATCCCTCAATCAAGGGAACTCAATTGACAAAAGGAATACCAGGAGGTTTCATTAGGTGTGATTAAAATGGGGTTCACTACTAATCAGATGCTTAAAAAGATGAAAATGAAAGGGATATGAAAATCAAGCTATATGACCTAGAAAATGGAATTTGAAAGCATGTACTAAAACTGATAAATGGAATAAAATAGACAAGTACCTAGAGAAATGAAGATGACTAAGAAAAGCCTAAAATTCTTGAAAATTGTTGCTTTTAAGGTGTACTGGGACTCATACACTATACTAGGTGATTTAGTCCTAGTATAGGGTTTCTAGGAAAGATCTAGAATCACATATTGACTATTTTGGATCTACAAAAGACTGAAAAAAGGGTAGTACTGGGAATCATACTCCCAAACAATTGCAAAGTGTCCCAAAAAGGTGAAAAGTGTCCTAGGACAATAATCTTCATTTGAAACTTTGTGAGCCTTTCAAGATGGCCGAAATAAGAACTTTGCCACTAATTTCATGTAAATAACTAAGATACCTTGCTCTATATCTATTTTTTTGTAAGCCTTGACAACTTTTTATGACAACTTTGATAAATTTTGTAACTTTTCTATTTTGGTACATTTGAAGACTTCTAATCTCGTCTTTCTTGAGCCTATAAACCTCCAATCACATAAAGAGAGGGGGAAAATGTTGTTTTGTTAGGGAATTTGGGTGTTCCTTTTATCAAATATTGTTTTGGTAATCAAACCTTAATGAGAAATGAAACATGAATGAAATAAAATATGAAACATAAGATGAAACAATATAACCATGTTTGAAACCTTGTAGATCTACAAACAAGCATGAAATGCCTCAATAGATGCAAATCTTGATCATAGTTCCCAATGAAGTATAATTCCTTTTAATAATTGAATTGATCTTAAATAATACATCACAATATTAGCTCAAAACCACATTCATGACTCATCGAGCCTCTAACATGATAATAAATCTTGAATGTTGCAAAAATCTTCTTCAAATCTTCCCTTGTATGCTCTTGAATAATCTAAATGCTCTTTCCAAATCATAGGATGCTTGAATCTTGATTGGTAAGTGAAATAATTAATTGAAAACTTAATTATATAGCCACTCCATCTAATTTAAATTTTATGAGATGCTAAATTCCAACATTCATAAAATTTAAATTGAAAACCATGATTTCCCTCTCAAAACCTTAAAAAGGATCCAAATGGGACTCATATGCCCAAGGTGGAATATGGGTCCCACCTAGGGGGATTGATACAACCAAGGTGGGTATGGGTCCAACCTTAGCTTTTCAGGTTGAGTAAATGTCATGGGGTTAGAATATTAAGTGTATTTGTTGTAAATGTCAAGATTTCAATTTAAATAAGCCTTGGAATTCTTAATAAAGGGTCTTAGAGGCCTATTTATGATGATTTGAACGTCATAAATGTAAGAGGGCCTAAAAATTAGTGTGTTGATGTAAATAAATACACTTCACAACAGTAAATTATGGTAAAATTAGGTCTATTTAGCTTAAAAGGAACCTAAACTTAATGTGAATGTGTATAACACATTACAATACCAAATCAAGGAAACATTTGGTTTAATTTAATATTAATTATTCCCAAATTAAGTGTGAAAAAAGCAATACTTTTTTCTACACTAGATGAGAAAAAGGATACACTTTAAAGGATTGTTTATATTATTTAAAGACTCGCCATAAACCATGACACTCATTAGTACTATACTCAATGCTTCTATAATATTGACAGTGAGACTTTTTTTATTCTTAGTATTTTGATTTCAATTTTCTCTGATGGGTGGTAATGTTATAAATCATTTTTGTAGAAGAGTGTATAAGATTATTTCATTTACAGGCATAAGATATTGAAATTTGAGTTTTTAAAGTTTTTAAGGCATTTTTCTTTTGCTCAATTCACCAATTTTTCAAGGTATATGTTGAGGCAGATGACCTAATATGATCTTATCATCCTTATCATCATTTTGAGGCATTAGTCTTTCATTATGAAGGAGGAAATTTATGTTGGGAGGAGGATTTTGATATCCTAATCCTTTAGTTTCTTCATTGGGAAGTTGCTCTAAAAGTTTGTGAATTTCATGCTCATTAATTATTTCACATCTTTGTTTAGTTAAAATATTAGAGCCTTGGTCATAAGATGGATGCCTATGCACTTGATTAGAGAAGATAGGCTTATTTTGTGACACAATTATAGGATGTAAAAGATGAAACATCTCAAGTTGTGTTGGTTTTTTCATGGAAGGATAAAAGGATTCAATACTCTCATGATTTCTAATGCAATCATTTATGAATTCATGCATGTTGGCATAATCTTCCCTAGTGATGTTAACTTGAAGAGGACATTCAATAGGAATTGATTGAACAAGATGAGATTTCTTAGGGTTATGGCCAATAACCCAACTTAAAACATCAACCAAGGATATTAAGTACATCCACACATTGCTAGATCACTTATTCATTTTTTATATTTTCATATTTAAACAAGGAAATTTTCTAATTACACTATGAAACAATTTGAAAATGAAATCTTGTAAATGTAATTTGGGAAGAATACAATGCACTAAATTTATCAAATTAAACTAGATATGATGAAGTGAATGAAACAAAAATTTTGTAAACTATAAAAAATATTTGAAAGAAACAAACAAAAATGTAGAAATAAAAATTTTAATGCCCAAAAATATAGAATGTAGCTTGATCAGGGACTCATTCACCCTAGGGTGAATCAGTCCTAGATTATGGCTTTGAAACATTTTTTTATATATTTTTAAGTATTTTTCAGTAGTTTCTAGATTCATGTTTGGTAAAATAAGGTTCAATCTGATTTTTCTATAAATTCAATGTGAAATGCAAGTGCAAAATGTAATAAAATGACAACTTAGAACACCTATGTTAATATAAAATTTAGTTTTTATTTTCAAATGAAAGATAATATGATGAAATGATATGAAAGATGAATGATTTTCTTATAAATTTTTAGATCCAAAGAGCACAAATATATCCAATCCTAAAACCTTTAAAATGAAATGAAAGTTTAGATGAAAACAAGGGGTATGCATGGGATCATGATGTGCCAAAAAGTGGCAATATGATGGGTATGTGTAGGGTATGTGGCTAACGACATTTTTTTAACCCAAAATTGATGAAATGAAAAGGGTTTTTAAAGGATATTCTCAACTTTCCACCAATATAAAATATGCTTTACTTTGAATTTAATAAATACTTATTATTCATTTTCTATTTGAATTATAACTAAAGTCTTGATTGATAGGTTGATTGAAAACCATCTATACCTTTCAAATGGTATCACATTTTTTGAATCTGAAACATGTGTCACATTCTATGCTTCACATACTATAGGATTTAAAAAAAAATGAATTTTATGAAGTTTTGACCAAGTTAAGGTGGTCAAACATATGAGTTTTTATATTTTTAAAAGTTGTAATAAAAATCATAATTAATTGTTTACCCTGAAAAAAAATATAAAAAAATATGCAGCACATCGGGACATGCATCCTCTTCTTATATATAAAATCTTATAAAAAAGTACTATCATTTTATTGTGGTTAGGGCGGTCAGACAGACACCTACTTCTTATCTTTTCCCTAAATTTTAAGTGCTACTACATTGAAATTTCAAATTTTCACCAAATATATATATTTTAAATAAACCTAGTAGTTTAGGAACTACATTCAATTTGCTACAAAGTCTATTCTTACATATTTTTGAAATAATATAGATAAATTATTCAAATTTTTATGCCAAGTTGCCTAACTCTGATTTTTTTGAATTTTTCGCCACTTAAGGGCCTATTTTTTCCATGATTACCTTGAAAATACATGAAGACACACTAAATGAGATAAAATTCAATGCAAATGAATGCAAGATCTGAACCTAGGATGAGAGGGTAGTCAAAAATGAACAAATCACAATGTTCAAAAGGTCAGGTTCACCATAATGAACCATCGAAAAATATGTGGTGGGGTTTCACCAAAATGAAATGATGAACAATAGACCCTTTTCCCTAATTCATTCAAAATATGTGTTACATCATGCAAATACAATACAGATATGAAAAATGATGAAACTAACTATCAAAATCTAGATCTAGAAATGGTAGAAAGGTGTGTACCCACAGCAGAAAGTGATTTTTCAATCCTCACTAAGAAATCATGCATTATATGGTGAATGGGTCCTGTATAGGGCTCTAAGAAATCTATTTCCTACTATTGTTCTTCAATTTTCCCACTCCTAGATCCGAGTTGAGCACTATCAGGAAGCCAAAAATAAAGCTTGTAGCTCTATTTCCATGATTTCACAACATTTATTCCAACTTTGAAAACTTTGTAACTTTCTCCAGTCTTTCTCTTTAATGGATCTTCGACCTAAATCTACAAATCACACATCAAAGAAAGGGAAAATTGTTGTTTGTTAGGTGAATGGAGGTTTTCCTTAGTCAAACCCCGTTTTGGTTATAGACACTGAAAATTGTCCTTCACCCATGAACCCACCTTTTCATATCAATTCCTCCTACTTGCATAATTAAATAATTTTAATTATTTAATTATCTTTTAAGGTCAGTAATTAAATAATTCTTAATTATTTTATTAATTCATTTTTTCCTTTATTCTTCCCTTGATTAATTAAATAAATTTTGTTTATTTAATTATACCACTAATTAGCCCCTTCATGTTTATAATTAAATAAATGCTTATTTATTTACTTATTGTCTTTT
>VDFB02143866.1:66588-243125 GCA_007258455.2 Sequoia sempervirens
GGTAATATTAGATTTGCAAGATTATCTTTGAAGAAAATCCCTGCCAAGCTAATATCTGAGCTAGATTGTGCCTAAAAGGAAAAAAAATATGTAAAAGTCATGCAACCACCACATGGCATATTGCATACCATTGGGAGTAGTCTTCACTATCTGAGTGCAGATT
This sequence comes from Sequoia sempervirens, assembly GCA_007258455.2. NCBI lineage: Eukaryota > Viridiplantae > Streptophyta > Pinopsida > Cupressales > Cupressaceae > Sequoia > Sequoia sempervirens. The sequence continues at coordinate 66,752 of VDFB02143866.1, forward strand.
TATCCCAAATCCAAAAAGAGTAAGGACAAAACCCAAAAATATTAAAGGAAAATTTTCTTTACAATTATTTCACATGTTATTGTCTTTTATGTTTGATGCTATCTTTGAGAAATTAAATCATATTTAATATACTCTTTCATTTTTTGTAAAGTTGCACTATTTTTCATCATAAATGTTAGCTTACAAACACACATGATGCATGAAGACTTTGACATTATTCTTGGCTAAAATTACAAAGTTGTGTTACACTTTTATAAACAAAATAGCCAACACATCCAAATTTTAAACTTCAATCATTGAAAAGTGATATATATGTTTTGAATTTTGAAATGATGTAAAATAATAAAACCTTTAATTTTTAGTATATGGGTATGTGCAGGATCATCATGGAAGAAACAAGCCTTTAAGTGGTGAAAAATTCAGAAAAATCAGAGTTAGGAAACTTGACGTAAAAAATTGAATAATTTATCTATATTATGTCAAAAATATGTAAGAATAGAATCTGTCAAAAATTCAATGTAGTTTTTAAACTACTAGGTTTATTTTTTTTTAAATATATCTATTTGGTGAAAATTTGAAATTTCAATGCAATAACTTAAATTTCAAGGAAAAAAAGAAGTAGGTGTCTGTCTGATCACCCTAACCACAATAAAATAATAATTATTTTTGATAGGATTTTAGATACAAGTAAAGGACTCATGTACCGATGTGATGCATATTATTTTGTAATTTTTTTCCAAGTAAATATTAATTATGAATTTTTTATTACAACTTTTAAAAAATAGAAAAATTTGTATGTCTAACCACCTTAACTTGGCCAAAAATTCATGAAATTCATTTTTTTTTAAATCCTATAGTATGTGAAGCATAGACTGTGACACATGTTTTGGATTCAAAAAATGTAATACTACTTGAAAGCTATAGATGTTTTTCAATCAGCCTATCAATCAGGACTTTAGTCGTAATTCAAATAGAAAATGAATAATAATAATTTATTACATTCAAAGGAAAGCATAATTTATATTGATGCAAAGTTCAGAATCTTCTTTAAAAACCCTTTGCATTTCATCAATTTTGGGTAAAAAAAAGTTATCAACCACATACCCTACACATACCCATCATATTGCCACTTTTTGACCCATCATGATCCTACACATACTATAAGAATTGGCTATGAAGGTAGCCACCCAAGACCTAGAGGACTACTAGAAAGCAAAAGCATAAGAGAGATAGAAATAAGATGACAAGAATAAACTATATTCTGCCAATAATGCAAATATGATATGATGGAATGAGCTGTACATAGGAGACCCCTTGGTTATATAGCCAAGGTGAGAACATAGAAGGGCATAAGATTATGACAAATGTTGTAATCTTATGACATGAGAGAACTATGAAGAGCTATCACTCCACCTAAGGTGGAGAGATAATCACATGATGTGTCCACAAAAGGTGGAAGTGATAAAGTAATGACATGTCAAGTCCACCAAAAATGGAAATTCTCCAACAACCTCCTATGTGGTCCCTAAGTAAACTTAACTAAGGTGTAATTATGACCTAGGAAAAGGTCCAACACATTTAATTATACCAACACCCCCCTTTAAGTGCAACTTAGGGAGTGGAAAATTATTATGCAAATGACACAAAGATGCAATGATGGGTCTCGGCTACTAGGCCATGTTAGGCACCCATGTACAAATAATGCAATCAATGCAATCTCTCACAAGTGAGGAAAGGGAGAAAACCTCATTGGAAGAACTCCCCCTCAAAAGAGAGATGGAATACAATAATGATATCCATCACAAATCCAATCAATCTCTATCCATAAGAGAGATCATACAACCCCCCCATAAGAGATAACCTATTGCAAGAAGAAGCACTAAAAGTACACTATGGAGGAATACTAGAATCCTAAATGCGGCAAGGAAAGAAACTTGTGTTTGCTACTGAAACCATATTAGAGTCACTGATTGACTCAAGTCAGAATCATGATAAAGCAACAGCAGACCCGATGCCAAGGAACACTAGAAAACTCACAAACTGGCACAACTCTGGAATCTATGATGCAGCAGTCGATTGAGAGATGCTCTGGAAATATTGATGAAGAAGCCAACCCAAAGAACCCTAAAGCTAAAGACCATGAAGAAAGCCTTCTAGGTGGATGTTGGTAGGAGCAACTGACCCCTGTTGACTACTTGTTGAAGGAGTAAATGGTCCAAAACAAGGCTCGATTGGTAGGAAAAATAATTTCTCCACGTTTGCTTATTATTGCATGATTTGTTTTTAAAAAGAATTAATTCAAAGTTTTTTTAAAAAACATTATTAATTAAAGAAAATATTTATTATTAAAAAAAATAAAGAAAATTGAATTTTTCGATGAAAAAATATAATAAAAATAAAGAAAAAAAAAAACATTTTTGAGAATTTAAAAACTTAATAAAGAATATAAGATATATGGTTTAAATAATTAAAAAAAATTATTAAATAGAAAATTTAAAGTTTTTATTTATTAGAAAACTTTTAAATAAAAATAAAAAGAAAACTTTTTAAAAGCCTTATTTAAAAATTTTAGATTAAAACTTTATTTTAAAAAGAATTAAAAGAATTAAATTTAAAAACCTTTAAAAAAGTTGATGCAATAACGGGTCTCACGTACTGTCCTACCATAATGCGGGCGTGGCTTACATCGGCCTCGGCTTTCAACCCCTCAAGTAAGCATTCTAGGCCGCAGCGGCGTCCTCGGGACCACAGTTTGCCACGAGGGTACACCTGCCCTGCAATCCTTACGTATCGTTGGTGAATTTTAAATCTTATTTTATTTTTATTTTTGTTTTGTTAAAAAAATGATTTTTTGAAGGATTTTTAAATCCAATTTTTTTTTATAAATATTTTTAAAAATAAAAAACTACAAAATTTGTAGAAAAAATAATAATTATTGTTTTTTAATAAAATCGTACCTACGCAGATAGGGCCATACGGTCTACCTGCTAAAATTTTTTGCCTCTAAGAGAAACTTTGTCCAAATTTGACAATTTGGCTGTCAATTGAGGGGTTTTTGGTCCTTCTGAATGTAATGGCGATGTCCTTTTTGGCTGGAAATGCTCTGAGATGGTGGCTAACTCTTGGATTTGGTAACCACCTCCAATCTTCTACTCTTCATAGATTCGGCCTCTAATGTCCAACTGAGACCAAAAAAAAAAGGAAAATATGACTATCTCAAACACTCTGGATGCAATGGTGAGCTTAAATATGACGCAACAAGCTCCCAAAATACACTGGCAATACAAGGACAAAAAATAAACCCTCCAAGAATCTCTCTAAATGAATAACTAAAGTCACTCTAATAGCTCTAATACCATGTAAGAATTGGCTATGAAGGTAGCCACCCGAGATCTAGTGGCCTAATAGAAAGCACAATCATAAGACATATAGAAACAAGATGACAGGAATAAACTATATTCTGCCAATAATGCAAATATGATATGATGGAATGAGTTGTACATAGGAGACCCCTTGGTTATATAGCCAAGGTGAGAACATAGAAGGGCATAAGATTATGAAAAATTTCGCAATCTTATGACATGAGACAACTATGAAGAGCTATCACTCCACCTAAGGTGGAGAGATAATCACATGATGTGTCCACAAAAGGTGGAAGTGATAAAGTAATGACATGTCAAGTCCACCAAAAGTAGAAATTCTCCAACAACCTCCTATGTGGTCCCTAAGTAAACTTAACTAAGGTGTATTTATGACCTAGGACAAGGTACAACACATTTAATTACACCAACACATACCCATATTGTATGTCTGTATTTTTTATAAAAATTAAAAAATTATTTGAATATATTTTTTTATAAATTAACACTATAATTTAGTTGTTAATAAAATTCTAAAATATGAACTTACATGAGACATCAATATTTATATAGTAACTTTTATTATTTTTCCTTCAATTTTTTTGCATGTATTTATAACTTGAAACTTTAGGTCATGGATATCTTTTTTTTTCCATTTTGATAAAAGAATATTTTCAGATAAATATTAAAATTCCCTTGTATTAAAACATAGTTGTTACTAGTTGATGTCAACATTCATATTAATAATTTATCTAAAATGGAAAAAAATATACCATCTTGATATAGATTCTTATATCGAGGACATCATAATTTTTTCAATATTTTTTAATAAGTATTTCTATTTTTCCTTGACATGGTAATCAACCTAATGTTTTGTGATGATAACCTAGATTTACTAAAACTAAAAAGAAAAATATAAATAATAATTAAACTATTAATATATATAGTTTTGAAAACTAAACTTATGGATTTATAAAAGGGTATTTTTATATTTAAAAAAAAAAATTACATGACTAGAAGTTGTTGAAACATCAAATTTTTAATTTTTAATTTTTTTTGGTATTAAATTGGACTCAAAGTGGTTCTAAGTATGCACTTAGCCAATAATTTTAGTTAGAAATTGTGGAAATATATAAAATAGCTAGAATGAATCTTACAAGATCATATGTTTGACCAAAATTATTTTTTAGTTAAAATTACTTAAATTCACTTATGCTGATAAGTTGGATGAAAGTGTAACACAACTTTACTACTCTTCATAATTTTCTATTGAGTGCTCTTGGATGGTCTTGTGAAAGTTATCCTAAACTTTCATGAGAGTCTAGATCTCTTCTTGGCCTTGAAAATGAAAAATAGAAAAATACTCCTCATGTTGTCTTCTTCATCTTGATGATGGATCACAGAGTGTGATTTGAAACATTTGCTAAAGATATTGATAATATCTAATCCAAAAACTTGCAGTGATAATAACCTTGTATTTACACTTTTTTATGCTTAATTTCTCAAAATTAAAAGACTACATATCCACATTTTAAAATTGAAACTAAGAATAATAAAATCCCACTAAGAATTTGAATAAAAATAGATCCTAGGGTAGAGGGGGACCCATATGCCTAGTTGGGCATAGGAGTCCCAAGACCTAAAACTTAGGACATACACTTTGGAAAGTGTGATGTTTAATGTGGAATTCAAATTTCAAGGCCAATACATAGGGAGGACCCATACACACAAATGGGTGTATGAGTCCCAAATCCATAAATTTGGAATACATAGCCAAAAATGTTAAATTATGAAGTTTCATTTATTAAATGTTAGTATTCTCCTTAGAAAAATGTAATTTATTAGGCTTGTGGATAAGAAATATGACCAATTAAGGCATAAATAAGCCAACTTAGACACAAAATAACACACACATGAATCATGTATGAAGCAACAACAAGATAAAAATATACACTATCAATGACATAAAGAAGAAAGAAAAATGGATTTCAATCAAACCTCAACAATCTATCCAACATGATATGGACCTGGTCTAACATTTTTATACAAAAAAATTTACAAGTGGAAGATGAGGTACACTATGCAAACAAAACAAAAATTCACATGGGCTAGTGAAATCTAGTATCTACTAGGTGAGCCACTAAAAAGGTGAGACACACACACACACGATTGGTGTGCCCACACAAACAATTAAGTGACTATGGGAAAGTCATGCCTATCGTCAACTACCATATGTACTAACCATACCAATGTTATACCTAGTTTTGAATTTGATAAGGCACCACACAACATGAACATTATGATTCATGAGGCAATAAAAACTTCATATGCTAGACACCCATGAACAAGGAAAATGGATCTAGAGGTAAGTATAGAGTGTTATGCAATGTGGCCATATAAAAATTATTGTATATGTGAAATAGTGTAAGGTATGTTCAAAGGGGTTTTTCTTAGTTCATGTAGGGTCTCAACTTAGGAAACATCATGCCTAATGTCAAGAAGAGAGGACAAATTGAAGAATAGAACATTTTCCACTCAAGGAATGCACTCTGCTTGGAATTACCACAAAGAGGAATATAATATGCTAAGAGAGATCATTCTCTTGAAGGATTTCACTCCAAATATCATGATGAAGAGAAATACACATCACATGAAGTAAGGACACCACACAATGAAACATGAGTTGTAGTAAAAATGCAAAAGAATAATGCCAATACATGTCCCCACTTCAAAGAAATTTGTAAACACCCTCCTCTAAGAAATTACTTTAATGTAAAAAATGATAAATGCTAACAAGACATGATAGTTTATTTAGAAATGCTTATGTATAATATATGTTTCCAATAAGCTTCATCATTAAAAGTGGGTTCTCCCCATTATGAAATCCCAAATTAATACAAAGGGATCCATGAATTCAATGTTAATGTATGTCTTTGCTATAATATTTTTATAGAGTGAAGAGATGTCATCATCCCCCCAATTAACTCATGGAACAAGAATAATGACACAAATAAAAGCTTTTGGGTAAACATGTAAGAGACCTAAATGTCTCAATTCCTTGCATCATCTCCAAAAAGAAAATAGAAGAAAATTGCAAAGAAAAAAGTTTACGACATATAGAAGAATGTAAATATAAATAGAGGAATGACACAAAGAAGAAGATATATCAAATAGAATAGTATGATAGATCACATGTAATATCAAAAAAATTATCCCTTTTTCCACACTAAATTTTGGAATAATTAATAATAAAATAAGCTTAACTATGCCTTAACTTAGTTTTGTAATGTGATTTTCATGTTCATACTAAGCTTGGGGTCCTTTTAGATAAAATGGACTTAATTGTGCCTTAAATTTTTTTTTATAAGGTGTATCTTTACACTTTCACATTAATCTGGGGCTTTATTAATTAATTGAGGTTAATAGTCCTTAGTTGGCCCCTTTAGTTCAAATACAAGCCCAATTCAATGCACATTATGATGGATACAACTTGACATTCATAAATTCCATTACACAACACTTAACTTTGGAAAGTGTGTGTAGTAGGTAGGTGAGTTAGGACCCATTTTCCATAGGGAAAATTTGTCCTTACCTAGTTCTAGGACCCCCTTTTTTCCATAGAATTTCACTTTTCCCGAAGTGTGTCCCAGGTGGGTGACCTAGGATCCATTCACTCTATGGTGAATGGGTCCTCACTTAGACGTAAGACCCTTTTGGTGGTATTTTAATGATTTCAAATCCATGATTCAGTGTTAGCTCATGATATTTTATTTTCAAGAATTAATCTTAACATATGCATAAATAAGAGGTCAGTCCACTTAGTATCACCTAGCAATTTTATGTCTTCAAGCATCCATAGCAAAGAGAGCATTCAAGAGAATTTTCTAAGGAATTCAAGGATATATTTAGAGAATAATATTGCAGCAATCAAATATCCTTTATCATTGTAGTGTATAAAAATGAATACTAATGCATTTTCATGCTTGTTTGGGTTTGCCTTGCTTTTTTCATGCTTCTTTATGGCTTAATTGGTCTTATTTTGCATTCACAAGCCCTATGAATTAAATCTTTTTCTAGCTAATCTTGAAAAAAATTAATGGATAAATGATTATTTAATGATTTTGGTTGTGTGTTCCTAATTTTTGAGTTAGGACTAAGTTGCCACTTGGGGCATCTTAGTCACCAAAAGGTCTTGGGACCCTAATTTCAAAAGCACCTAAAAGAGGTCCCTTCTTGGAGTCTGTGCCATGAGATTTGAGCCTCGAGACTAAGATGCCCTAGGGGGCATCTTAGTCCCCCTTGGCTTAATTTTGGGATTCAATTTCAAATTCTAGCGAGATTTAGCCTCCTTTAATTAATGAATTCATATGTTTGCTTGTTATAGTGTAATTTTGGGATATTAAGCATACATAAGTATAAATACAAGTTTCATTCACTCATTTTCACTTAATAATTTTGTGAGAGAATTCATTATAGCGTAATTGAGTTCACAAAATCATTCAAGAGTGGATTTTGTTGGAAACACAAGGGCAGACAAGTAAGAGGGGGGATGAATTAGTCATCACAAAAAATTATACTTATTAAACTTATTCTTAGATCTGATAAATAAACATGAAGCATAAACCATCACCACATCAAAAACAAACATAAAACCAAGATTTTTTTACATGGAAATCCTGTTAGGGTTAAAACCATGATGGAGGTTAATCCACAAGATTATACTCTGTTAAAAGCATTATAAATGGGGAATGCACATGCATTAAGGCACACTGCCTAGAGCTCACTACTCAAATACAAAAGTCTTACTACCCAAAGAAAGATTCATTGTATAATTACAGGCACATTTAGATTACATCCATACGATTTTGAACTAAGAAAATAACATCTTCTAATGCCTAATTACAGTTTCGATTAAGCACATAAACACTTTCTTCTGCTCACTCTTCTTCACACTTTACTTCCTCCTTCAAAAGATTAGAAAATTATTCACACGTAGTACTCAACATACATCACACACCATACCTTCAAATGCTATGAACAAATGATCATATATATTCGCAACTAAGGATAACATCAACTACATGTCATCCTAACAAAATATAAAATGTGTACAAACTGTCAACCCAAACCAATAAATAATTATCAATGCACACCAAAAACTGTTGGCCAAAACATAGTAAGGACCCAAAGAAACATATCTCAAACACAAAACACCTTAAACAATTATGCCTTGAAGATCTGCAACATGCTACAATCACCATGTTGTCCATGATCATGAAAAACATGAACTTATAGAAGAAAATCACCAATCACAAGCACAATGATCAATGTGGACCAACAACACTGATAGAGAATGATCTAGAAACATCCACAAGCATCATGAATCACCACATAATCATCCTCATTAACTATAATTACTATAATTACATAATCTTCTTTTAGGAACACCAACTATAACAACAAAACAACTGCCAGAACATAGATACTCATAACTTAATCAAATCTTCATGTGAACCTTTGAAACTTGATGTGAATAAACTATATATACCTATCAAAAAACCCTTTAATCCACAACCTCTTATCATCAATATACTGAGCTAGCCACCATACTGAACTTCACTACATCACTAACAACCTGAAACTTATTTTTATTACAATTTTATCATCAATATACAACCTTAAAGGCATTAATGCCAATAATGTCGAAATCAATGACAACCACATATCGGTAATATCCAACAATCTCCCCCTTATGCATTGATGGAAACACATGATGTGAAAAACACCATCAACGCTACTTTCTCTTAGCACTTCCTCCCCATTAGATTTTGACTCTTTTCCCCTTAACTCTCACATTTTTTCACATGAATCTTCTCCCCCTTTGACATAAATGAAAAATATGCACATTATCTTTCTTTAGACAAGCTTTGAATCACATTTTTGAACATTTGAATACTCCCCCTAAGTAGCAATCACCACAACATCAATTTGGATCACAAGATATGACTATGAAATGCATGGACTAATGCAAGTCAATGCATATAAATTCTGATTAGGAGGGGTAATCACCCCTATTTGAACCCTCTAAGATACTCAAAAGTATCCCTACATCCAAGATTCAAAAAATACTTGTCTAGTCTAGCATACCATGCTCTTGAGGCTTGTTTTAGTCCATACAATGCTTTCTTCAACTGGAAAACCATATCTCCCTGACCAGTCAATTGAAATCCATCAGGTTGCTCAATATACACTTCTTCTAGTTCACCATTGAGAAATGCTAACTTGACATCCATCTGATAAACCTTGAAGTTTTGGTAAGCAAAATAAGCAAGAAATAGTCTCATAGCTTCAATCCTAGGAACAAGAGAAATTTTTTCTTCAAATTTCTATTCCTTCCATCTAAGAATATCCCTTACACACAATTCTTTCTTTTTTTCTAACTTCACCTTGCTCATTCAATTTTCTCTAAAAGATCCATTTAGTTCGAATTACATTTTTGTCCTTAGGTCTAGGAACAAGAATCCATGTATCATTCTTCGCAATTTACAATAGTTCTTCTTTTATTGCTTATGCCCAATGTTCATCTTTGCATGCTTCATTAACACTATTAGGCTTAGTCTTTGAGCTCAAACAACATTCTTTTGCAATTGTTCTCCTAGTTTGAACAACTTTGTTCTTATCACCTATGATATGATCTTCTAATGATTTAGTCTTAGATACCTTGGAATCTTACGGTATTCTTGAACTTCAGGCTCTTGTGATCTCACTTTTTCACTTTCACTAGTTCCTTCCTCTTGATTTCTAATGCACCAGAATGGTTTGAACTTGATGTGGAGTATGAAATTTCTTTCCTTTATCTGAACTATCATTCTAATCATCTGAATCATATCCATAGGTTCTATATGGTCTAACTGTGTCTTCATCAACCTTGACATTAGCACTTTCAATTACTTTCCTCAATCTCTTATTGTAGCACCAGTAGGCTTTACTTTTAGTAGAATAACCAAGAAATATTCCTTTGTCACTTCTAGAATTAAAATTTCCTATATCTTCATCTCTTTTAATATAGCATTTACTCCCAAAGATTTTGAAGTATCTAATAGTAGGCTTATGACCATACCATAGCTCATAAGGAGTCTTACTGGTATCACCTTTGAAATGTACCTAGTTGAGAGCATAAACGAGGAAGTACTCACAGGTTCTCTCCAGTAGATATATGTGAAACATTTCCTTCTAGCATCATATTTCTAGTAGCTTCTTGAATTGTCATGTTCTCCCTTTATAAAACTCCATTTTTCTGAGGACTCTGTGGGAAGATAATTGTCTCTTTATCCCATTCTCTTCACAAAAATAATTAAACTCATTGGAAGTGAATTCACCAACTCTATTTGATATCAAACATTTAATCTTCAAACATATCTTTGTATCAACCATAGGCTTCAAGATCCCAAATTTCTCTAGAGCTTCATATTTTTCCATTAAGAAATTAACCAACATAAATCTAGAATAATAATCAATAAGTAACATGAAATACCTATCTCCTTGTAAAATTCTGACTCTAGAAGTACCACACAAGTTAGTATGCACAAGCTCCAACACTTCATTTGAGCAATATTGCTTTGGAATGAAACTCTAGTTTTCTTTCCTAACTGTGCATATATCATTAATAGGTTTTATCAACTTAGGAAGATCTCTCACTACCTAAGTAGAACTTATCTTGATAATATTGTCAAAGTTTACATGATACAATCTCCTATGCCACAACCAACTTTCATCAAATTGAGAAATTAGACAACTTTTATTAGTAGCACTTAGGTCAAAGATATTACCTTTTGTCTTTCTACCAGATGCAATCACATTTTTAGAACTCCCTAATATTCTACACTTTTCATATTAAATTGAAGATTGTGTCCCCTGTCAACCATCTTTCCAACACTTAAGATATTATGCTTCAAACCTTCCACATATAGAACATCATGAGTATTATGCTTACCATCAAGAGAAATGGATCCTCTGCCACGCATTACACCAGCTTTGTCATCACCAAATCTTACAACACCACCATCAAACCTTTCAAAGCTCACAAATTTACTTTATTTAACTTTCCATGTGATGAGAGCATCCATTGACAATCACCCATTCATCTTTTTCTCCAACTCTAGCAGCTAGAGTGTTCTCCACATTTGTGCAACTAGTAGATTTATTAGGTACTAGATCATTTTCCTTTATAAAAATAAATACCCATTCATCCTCACTTAAATTCCCTTTATCAGATTCATCATCTTTCACACCTTCATCAGCACCATAATAACACTTTCTTTGGAATCTAGGCTTGTTAGGTCTTGGCATAGGAACTCTTTCTGGACACCTTGAGGAAAAATGTCCTATCTTATTGCAAGAAAAAAATTTAAGAGGAAATTTCCCTTTATAATTACCTTCTCCTCTAGATAGCCTCTTAACAATAAGTGCTTCAAACTCATCTATTTTTCTCTCTTCTTCAATCTCTCTCATTTCCTACTCATACTTGGAAATTTTTCTACAAGAAATTTCTCCCAGATCTTATCTCTGCTTATCTTTTCTGGAGATAGTAGTTATGAATGTGGATTCTGTCTTAGGAAGAGATTCACTAAACTCACTTAAGTCAAAAGTAGTAAGCTTACCAATGCACATGTCTCTGGTTACATTTGTCATAGTTTGGATCTCCTCAATAGCAGTAGCTTTGTGTTTATATGCAACAAGCAAGGATCTGAGCACTTTAGAAACAATCTCTAATTCTTCCAATGTTCCACCAAAATATTTGATACTACATACAAGTTCATTCACTCTCTACATAAAATAAGTGATGTTATCATCTTCACCCATTCTCAACATTTCATATCTCCCTTTCAATCTTTACAACCTAGCAATCTTCACATGGGTATCACCTTCATGCAAATTTTCCAACCTTTTCTAGATCTCATAAGTAGTCTTCAGCTCCAATACATTTTTCATATGCGAATCAGTTAGAGCACTCAACAATGCTTCCTTAGCCCTGATATTATACTCGGCTTCCTTAATCTCACTTGTAGTAGAAGGACCATTTTGTGGCATGATATACCTATTATTTGTAATTTTCCAGTAAGGTTTACCAATGCATCTTAGATGACACTCCATTTGAGTCTTCCATAGAGAATAATTTGTTCCATCAAATCTCAGACTATCCTTCTTATATGTCACCATCCCGGATCACCTCTACCTATTAAACTTCTTCTGATGAACCTACTCTAATACTAATTGTTGGAAACCCAAGGGAAGACAACTTAGAGGGGATGGGTGAATCAATTGTCACAATAATTATACTTACAAAATTATTCTCAGATCTGATAAATAAACATGAAATCATAAGCCACCACCACATAAAAAACACACATAACACTAATATTTTTTACTTGGAAACCCTATTAGGGGACAAACCATGGTGGAGGTTAATCCACAAGATTATACTCTATTAAAAGCATTATAAATGGGGAATTTACATGCATTTAGGCATACTACCTCGAGCTCACTCCTCAAATACAAAAGGCTTACCGCCCAAACGAAGACTCGTTGTCTTATTATCACATTCAAATTACATCCATAAGATTTTGAACTGAGAAATAACATCTTGTAATGCCTGATTATAATTCCAGTTAAGCACATAAACACTTTCTTCTTCTCACTCTTCTTCACACTTTACTTTTTCCTTTGGTAGGTTAGAACATTATTCACACACAACACTCACCATACATCACATACCATACCTTCAAATGGTATAAACAATCAATCATATATGCCTATAAATAAGGATAATATCAACTACATGCTGGCCCAACAAAATATAAAACATGTAAAAACTGTCAGCCCAAATCAATAAAAAATTATTAATGCACACCAAACAATGTTGGCCAAAACATAGCAAGGACCCAAAAAAACATTTCTCAAACACGAAACACCTTAAACAATTATGCCTTGAAGATTCGCAACATGATACAATCACCCTGTCGGCCATGATCGTGAAAAACATGAACTCACAGAACAAAATCACCAATCACAAGCACAATGATCAATGCAGACCAACAACATAGATAGATCATGATATATAAATATCCACAAGCATCATGAATCACCATAGAAGCATCCGCAACAACTAAAATTACTAGAATCACATCATCTTCTTTTAGGAACACCAACTACATCAAAAGAACAACTATCAGAACACAGATACTCATAACTCAATTAAATCTTCATGGGAACCTCTAAAACTTTATTCAGATAAAATAGATATACTTTTCAACAAACCCTTTAATCCACAACCTCTTATCATCAATATACCAAACTAGCCAACATATTGAACTTCATTGTATCACCAACAACCTGCAACTTATTTTATTACAATTTTATCATCAATATATAGCCTTAAAGACATTAATGCGAATAGTGTTGACATCAATGACAACCAAATATCAGTAATATCCAATAGATTCATCAAGAATTTTAAGCCATCATCAAGATTGAATCAACATATCAAGATATTGTTGTATCATGTTTGTTGTTGAGCTAACATTCGTGATGTAAGGTTTTGATTCAAGCAAGCATTTCATGAAATATCTACTAAGAATTCATTTGATTGAAAAAACACATCCATTGTAGCCAATTAAATCATAATTTTAGCCTCTTGTAACAAGCATTTTGTGAGTTCTAACATTTCATGTCATTCATTAACCATTTTATTCCATTATTCTATTTCATTTAAAGATTTGATTATCAGCAAGGGGTTTTCAGACTAAGGGAAACCCCACTTTACTAATAATCAACAATTTTTTCTCCTATTGTGTTCTTATGTTTGTAGATCTAGGATGAAGTCTTGAAGATCATTTAGAGTGCAAGATTGAAAATTTTCACAATTTGCATTTCAAAGTTGTCATCTTCACAGAAATTCACCTACAGGTTACATTCGAGAGAGTCAAAACCTAAGATTTGGAAGGTAGAAGGTGTAGACCAGGGAGATTAGGAACATATCTAGAGACATCATAAACCCTAAAAATTACTACATCACCACCTCAAGCATCTTAGTCCTCCTTGGGGTATTTTTTTGAATTTATTCAATATTTTGTTCTAGCATTCAAAGATCCTGAGATCCTCTTCAAAAATAATAGTAGATCTAAGTCACCACCTTGGGAATCTTGGTCCTCCATAGAATATTTTTTTAAAAATTTCACATTTCTAAAATCCTTGTGACACCTCAAAATTGTCTAGGTACACACCTCTTAAATTACTATTGCATTATTTCAATATTTGCATTCTTAATTTATCTTGCATTATTAGGTTGTGTGTTGAATGATTGATTGTATTTTCCAATATTTTCTTGTTGGTGAACCCTAAGAACCATAACAACACCCCATCCTAGGTTTTCCTTTTTGAGAATTGGCTCTCCTTGTGAGGTTGATAGTCAATCCAATTAGGGCTCCTAGGAGATAATTAAATAAACCATTTGGAAAGGGAGAGTAGGTGATCCCAAATTTTATTCCTCTTTTTCATTTCAAATCATTTTGGTGAACCTACTCTTGGTATAAACCTCTTTTTTTATTTGAATTTTATTTAGGCCCTAGATCTAGGTTGCATTCATTCTTTCATTGCATCTTGCATTAGTGAAACTACATCTCGGGTTTCAAATTAGTGAAAGTGCATATAGGTTACAATTTTTCCTTCTCGCATCATCTTATATCATTGAAAAACTAAAAATTGCATTTTAAATCATTCTAATTTCATTTAGGGACATTTTGATAACATTTAAAATTGATAAAAATTGCATTCAACTTTGCATCTAATTGCTTCAATTTATTCATATTTCCCTACATTCATTAGCATATTTTATTCTTCCAAACTCCAAGTCCCTAGATAGGAAATCTGAGAACACTAATATTAACCCATAATTGTATAATTTTCTACCAAACACCCTTATTGGGACTAAAATGCGCTTATTGGAATCTTATTGCTTCTATGGTTTCCTATCTCAGATCCCTGCATGGCTTGTTTGATCCCTGCTTTAGCCTCTAAAACCTTGAAATTTCACTAGGAGGAACAAGATTCTCTACATGGTATCTTAGTCCTTATTGAATTTGACTTTGCAATTTTTAGGGTTTGAATAAGAATTTCTATGTTTTTTTCAATGTCTTCAATATTTTGATTAAGTTTGTAGAATATTTGTTTCTTTCATTTCAAGTGCATTTTTTCAAATATTGCATAAAGGATATATTCTTCAAAAAATGTCGGATATGTATGAAATCTTTAATGAATGTATCAAGTTGTGGTTTTGGAAAATGACCCTAACAACATTGAACTCACTCATGCTCCTTCAACTCCTAATGCATGTCCTCCTCATGATATTTACATCATTGGAGAAGATGATAACAACATGAGCAAGTTCTTAAATGATTTCCTTAACAACCTTGAAGCCAATGTATCCTTCTACCCATCAATGAAACAACCAACATCCCCTATAATACCACCACCTGACATGTTTGAATACTTACATCTTGAAACATAGACACAAGAACCTAAGTTCCCTACAATATATGAACCTAGTTCGTCTGAGCAAGTAAGTTATCATCCATTTTATTTAAAAAAAGTGACAAACAATCCCATCAATCTAGAAGAGACATATGGAAAATGATTCACAATATTTAGTAAAAAGGATGTGATGCAACAAGTGAACATGAAATTCATCAAATCCTAGAACAAATACCAAATAAAGAAATAAAATGGGTTAGGATATCAATATCGTCACCCTAAGTGATCCTAAAAAATACCTAATGCTTATTGAGGATGGTAGGGTTGTCCTAGATCTCCATCCCAATATGAATGTTCTCCTTCCTAAAGAACAACCAAGGGCTCCTTGTGACAATGACAAAGAAAAAGAGATCACAACACCACCTACCCTCATCTCATCTAGAGAAATTGGTGAATTAAGAAAACACAAAAGATCTTAAAAGTTACAAAAGTTACAAACCCCTTGTCCACCACCTAAAAATGAAAGAAAATTACAAATCTTTCTCAACCAAGAAATTATATTCTTACCACCTATGAATAGGCTCGTACTATACCCTAAATATGCAAAGTTTCCATGTTGTATATATCATAGAACTCATGTACATAGTACTAATGAGTGTCATGCATAAAAAATCATATTGAGAAAATACCACTTTGATGGAAATGAGTGCCATTAAGTGATTGGATAATGTCTCTGTCAATCTCCTTATCATGTAATAGTGTAGAACATTCTATTCTTGTTGTTACACGATCTTTCACATCACCTAGCTTAGCTCATTATTGTCTAGCATTAAGTGGAGGAAAAAATTTGATAGCCTTGTCCTAGTAATGCACTTGATGTTGTCCCTTTGTTTAGTTTCACACCTTCCATTTATACCGACCGAGATTGGGAGGTAGAAAACCTGGTTTAGGTTGACTTTCCTATTCCTTACTAGTCATTTATTTTCTTTTCTAATTTCATGTGCATAATGTGATCCTCTATGATGTGTTGTTTGATGTTTTCCTCTCGCTTTGTGTATTCCTCTATTTGTACCTACATTTCTCTATATGAAAAATATTTTCATTGTCTTATTTTTTTCCTTTTTGGGATGACACAAGGTGTCAAGACAACCAATTCTCTTCCATGTTGACTCAAAAGGTTTTCATTTTTTCTTTCACTCTCTTTGTATCATTCTTCTAGTTCTATGTGTATTTGGGGAATGATTAAAATTACTAGCTCTTTAATATAATTGGAGCAAAGATAGATATGGACCCTAAGTCTAGAGATCCCTTATGCACATTTCTAGGGGGGATACCTCTTTTCCTTTTTCATGTTTTGTCTACTTTAAAGTAATTTCTCACAACATGGTGTTTAAAAATTCCTTTAAAGTGGGGGCATGCATGGGCATTATTTTTGCATGATTTCATTTGCATTGTTCCATGTTCCTTGATGTGATTTTCTTGCTTCTTGCGACATTGGGAGTAATGTCCTTCAAGAGCTTGATTTATCTTGGCATATTACGTTCCTCTTAGTGGGGTGATCCCATAATAGTGGTTTACAATTTTTGGCCAAACTGGACACTGAAATTATTATTTTTAACTAAATCTTCACATTCGGGCACCTGTAGCGGCTAAACCGTGAGGAATTTGAAGATGGTACAAACTAGAGTCTCATCAAATTTTGTTTGTAGATTCTAAAAATATTTTTTTCAAAATTTTTGGAATCAAATTGCACTTCTTTTTCCATCTCCCACAAAAATTGATTTTTTTAGAAAATAACATTTTTAAAAAGTGGCCTTACACCATTATAGATAACTTTTTCCATGAAGGATAAAATTCTAATTCTTTCAAATTTAGATTTGTAACTCTGATATCTAGTGCTTCCACTTGGTTAGATATTTTTTATTGAAATTTTTTCCTTAATCAAGTTTCAAAGTCAAACAAATTACAATTCGGACACAAACAAATTTGTAATGTCGTAACTTTTTTTGTATATGTCAAAATTTAATTTTTTTTTGTTGGATCAAGGACTTCAATATCTGGTGCACTCATATTTTTCAATTTTTTTTTTGATAATCTTCTATTTTTTCACATGTGAAGAACAAAGAAATTCATTTTGATGAAAAACCTATGTTTAATAAAACTTAAAAAACAAATACATAACAAAACCAAAACATATTAAAATTATATTCATTTGATAGCTTGTTCTGAGGAATACCATAATCATTTCAAATAAATTTTAAATGGATTCATTTGATCCCCCAAAATCTAAATCAAAAGTGATTTTTTATCAGCATTTTGATAGGTGTAAATGAGACGCATTTATAGGTATGGTTTAAAACTAGCAAGGTTCTATCCAAGGGGGTTTGATCTAAGGTGATTTAATCAAACCCTATTCAATTGAAATCCTTAAAATGGAACTTTTTAAGGCTTAAATCATTATATTTTCTAAAAGTATGTGATTTCAGCTAAAATTCGTTCCTCTCAGGAATTGTAAACCACTATTGTGACAGCACCCAGTGGTGATGTGATGCAGTGCATTTCCTAACTAGTGAATCCTTTATTCTTTGATTATACTTCTCTTAGAAATTTTAGAAACAATGTCCCCTAAGATTAAGACCCTATATAAACAAAGAAAAATCCATTTGAACATCTCTCTTTCTTGTTTTGTTGAATTTTTGTCCTTTTCATAGCCACGAAGGTATGAATTTGATTTGGACCTCTTGGGGCTCACCTAGTGGACATCGAGATTTGCTAGCTCTTGTGAGCTTTAATTTTTATCCTTATCTTAGTCATGGAGGTATGACTTTGATATGGATTTCTGGGGCTTACCTAGTGAACACCTAGCTTCACTAGCCCTTGTGAGCATGCATTTTATTTGCATAGTGGAAAATGTATTCCACTTATGAACCTTTTGGGACAAATAGCTTAGACCCAGTCCACAACACATTGGACAACTAGTTGAAGCTTGATACATTGCATTTTCTTTTTATTTTTCCTTTTCTTTGATGGTGTGTGCTTGCAATCTGATTATTGCTTCATACATCATCTGCAAGTGTGTTCCCCTGTTCCTAAGTTGGTTAGCCATAGGATCTCAATCTGAGGGACTTGATCATCCCTCTCTATCATTTTCATCCTATCTTACTTGCATTCACACATTTCAACCCCTCTTAATTGTGTGGTTGGATGCTTTAGTGTGAGTTTGAAGCAAGTTCATCCTCTCACTAAAGTGGGAGCGAAATATAGTGTAGAAAAATGCATATCCTTGCATTTTCACACTTTTTTGGGCACGCATTTCTTTTTTTATGCTTATTTATGGCCTAATTGGTCCTATTTTGTATTCTAAAGCCCTATAAATTACATATTTTTATGGCTAATCCCAGAAAACATTAATGGATCTAGATGACTATTTAATGATTCTAGTTGTGTCTCTATGATTTTTGGGTTGATACTAACTTGCCACCTAGGGTTTCTTAGTCCCCAAAAGGTCTTCAGACCATAATTTCAAATGCACCTGAGAAAAGTTCCTTCTTGGAGTTTGTGCCCTGAGATTTAATCCTTGAAACTAAGATGCCACCTAGGGTGTCTTAGTCCCCCCAGGATTAATTTCAGGATTCAATTTCAAATTTTGGTAGTATTTAGCCTCCTTTAATAAATGAATTCATATGTCAATTTGTTGTAGTGTAGTTTTTGGATATTAAGCATAGATAAGTATAAATAAAAGGTTCATTCACTCATTTTCAGCTAAGAATTTTGTGACATCATTCATTATAACATAATTGAGTTCACAAGAGAATTCAAGAGTAGATTCATCATGAATTTGGAGTCATCATCAAGATTCAAGAATTATCAACAAGGGGCTTGACCAAGGAAAAATCCCCTTTACAAACAATCAACAAGTTTTTCTCCTCTTTTGTGCTTGTGTTTGTAGATATAGGTTGAAGTCTTGAAGATCATTTGAAGTGTAAGATTGAAAGTTCAAAAAGTTGCATTGCAAATTTTTCATCGTCATGAAACTCGCCTACAAACCGCATTCAAAAGATTCAAAACCTGAGATCCAAGAGGAAGAAGGTATACACCTGGGAGATTAGAACTAGATTTAGAGACTTTAGAAACCTTAAAGGGGAGTATGTCACAAAATTGGGCATCTTAGTCCTTGTTGGGGTATTTTTTAGAATTTCTTAAGGATTCTGTTCTAGTATCCAATGATCCTGAGATCCACATGGAAATAGCATTGGGACTAAGTTGCCACCTTGGGCGTCTTAGTCCTCCATACCATATTTAATTTTCTTTTTCAAATTTCTAGAATCCTTGTGACATCTCTAGATTGTCGAGGTACACACCTCTTAATTTACTATTGCATTATTTCATTATTTGCATTCTTCATTTAGCTTGCATTATTAGGTTTTATGAGTTGAATGATTGATATTATTTTCCAAGATTTTCTTGGTGGTGAACCATTCAAACCCTAGAACAGCCCCTCCTATATTTTCCTTGATTAGAATTGACTCACCTTGTAAGGTTGATAGTCAATCTAATTAGGGTTCCTAGGACATGATTGAATAAACCATTCGAAAAGGGAGAGTAAGTGATCAAACATCTTATTTCCCATTTTCCTTTCAGTTCATTCATGTCAAACATCTTGCATGTTGATTGATCTTACATGTTGATGTAGTGTTGAAGATCATTCAAGTGTTCAAAGGAATTATCTCTTATCAACTTTCATGATCAAGATCTACATCATTTGAGGCCACTTCATGCTAATTTTAGATTTACATTCCAAGGTTTTAGACAAGGTTTGTTGAATTATTGCATATTGTTTTTAATTAGTCATTCTATCAAGCTATTTCATTGTTTCAATTCAAGGTTTAATTATTATGGATATAAAATCCCTTGAGCTTCCTTTAGGTTGATTATATTTTGTCGATTCCAACCTGCACCCCATATATTTGAATATCTATGTGTCCCTTTCTTGAAGAGATTCACCCACTTTTTCCACACATTTGTTGCATGCTCCTCGCAAGGATTTATTCCCTCACTTCTCTTCTAATCCCTACCATGCTTCCATGTGTCAGTAGTTTGAGAATTAAAAGGTTTGCTTCCCTTCACTTCTCAACTGTGTTCTTCCCATGTGTCTGTTGGAATATGTGCCTCAATCCTTACTGATATGGAACTTCTGAAGGGAAAAGTCACTATGACACTATTCATGTCTAGGTGACAAAACTATTCTAAATCTAGCTGATAGGTTCATGTCGCCAAGACAAGGTTCATGTCTTACCAAAAAGACTATCGATGTGACTCTCTGTGTTCGGCATGACCTTGTGTCAAGTGGAGAATACTGGGTGACAGTTTGATCTTATTGGGCTAGCTCACGGGTGTCAGGGAGAAGTCCTAGTGAATGGTGTAAGTCTCACTGATGTCGGGCTAACGCTAGGGCTTCAGTAAGATGTCCCAGCGAGTATTTAATGTCTTGCCGACAAAGGCTACTCTCGGGTGTCAAGGTGAATGTCAAAGTAACACACGAGTCATAGGGAGATGTCTCAGCGATGAAGCTAAGTCTTTCCGACAGATAGTATCCTCATGGTGACTTCATGGTGACAAAAGACTTTGCTAGGATGTCTTAGAAAAATTCATAAGTCACGCCGATAGAAGTCTTCAGGTTAACTTTGGGTGCTCAGAGAAACATCTTGGTGAAGGGCTTAAGTCTTGCCAACTCGGTAAGACATGATGGAGCTCGATGAAATGTCATGATGAAAGTCATGATTCTTGTCGATAGTAAGTCTTCGGTAAGACTTAGGGAACTCTGAGAAAGGTCGTGGAAATAGGCATGAGTCCTGGCGACAGTGTGACTTTTGGTAGAAGTTTTGTTTTGGTATGATGTCTCACTAAAACTGTGGGGGTCTTTCCAATAGGTGAAAGGCTTTGGAGTAGCACAAGGTTGTTGGAAGAAGGTCTTGGCAAAGACGAAGTGTCTTGCCAATGGAATTTCTGATCACTATGACTTATACATTCGATATGAGTCTCATCGATAATGGAATCCTTTGCCAATAGGATCAAAATGGACATCAATGGTTTCATTGTGACTTATACATTCATTATAGCATCTTGCTGACTCATGGAAGCTATAGCGATATCGATATGAGGACTTTGTGGCATTGGGGAGACACTATGAGTGTCTCATCGATATGCCAAAAAAGTGTGAATGTCGTTGACCTTGTGATCATCCTATGTGGCATCCTACTAGACCAATCAGAGGAAGTGGTTTTCAAATTTTTTGATCGTTAGTTTTGTGTAACTGTTGCAGCACTGGAAAAATAGCATGCAGGGAAAAATGAAGGCTTCAATGGAAACTGTCTATGGTTGGCAATGGTGGATAAGGATGTACAATAGGAAAAATCAGAATGTGTTAAATAAAGGCAAATCATTTCTGATTTGTATGAGATGAACAAAGTGAGTTCAATCGACAATGAAGAGATAACATTTTTGTAGCTGGTTGAATAGTGAAAATAAGCTACTGTGACTAACACAAGAAAGTTGTCTTTCTGATTCTATGTAATTTTGTTACTATAATACAAAGAGATATAGCTTGGTGTGGTGGGTTTTTCCCAAATGGGTTTCCCACATAAAATCTGGTGTTTTAGTTGTCTTTGTGTATTTGCTCTATTTCTGTTATTCCTTCATGTGTGTCTTAATTAGACTGTAATTTGGAAATTAAATTCTTGCATTGCATTATTCTCTATGGATTTGACATTAGGAAAGAGTTTTCCACACCTCTACTTTCCTTACAAGTGGCATCAGAGCCTGGCCAGTTGTGTTGTCCTTGTGAGTGGGTTGGGTTTTTTGTGTTAAATCCTTTTCAGTGGGAGTCTGGTAGAGGTTTGTTAATTTAATTGTAGATTGAGATGGCAAGCACATCTAGTAGGATGGAAATAGAGAAATTTAATGGTAGCAATTTTGAGTTGTGGAAACTCAAAATGGAAGATATGTTAGTTGATCAAGATATTTGGATTGTTGTGTTTGGAACAATGCCTCAAGGCATGAAGCAAGAGGATTGGAACCTAGTAGATAGAAAGTCTAAGGGGCTGATAAGGCTTTGTTTGGTACACTTTGTTCTTCTGAACGTGCATGAAGAAAAGACTGCCTCTTCCTTGTGGAAAAGATTGGCATCCATTTATCAGGGCAAGTCCTTGGTGAAAAGGTTTTTCTTGAGGAAGTTGTACTCTTTGAGGATACAGGAAGGAGGGTCTGTTGTTGATCACTTAAATGCTTTCAACATGCTAATTCCTCAGTTGACATCTATTGGTGTAAAGATTGAAGATGAAGATCGTTGCATGTTGTTGTTGTGTTCTCTGCCTGATTCTTGGGATCATTTGGTGGTGGCTATAGGGAGTACAACATCCACATTCAAAATCGAAGATGTTGTTGCCTCTCTGTTATAAAAATAAATGAGAAGAAAATATTTTGAGATGGAGAAGGAGGATTTGGCTATCAGAGGTAGACCAAAGGAGAAAGGAAAGAAGAAGGACAAGAAGTCCAGATCGAAATCAGAAGGGAGATCAAAGTCTCCTCGTAAGAAGTCAAAGGTGAAGTGCTAGAACTATGGGAAACCTAGTCATGTTTGAAAGGATTACGAAGAGAAAAAGAAGAACTCTTCTAGAAATGATTCTTCTCATAGTGATGCAGACGCCTTCATTGCAGCTTTGGCTACATGGGCATCAGATGATGTCTGGCTGATTGATTCTGGAGCATCTTTCTACATGACATCTCATAGAGAATGGTTCACAAAGTATGAAGAATAAAATGGTGGAAAGGTGTACTTGGCAAGTGATTCATCTTTGGAAATTATTGGTTGTGGAAGAGTCAGAATTCAATTCCCTGATGGAAGAGTGAAGGGAATCAATGATGTGATGCATATACCAGGTCTGGCTTGAAATCTACTTTTTGTAAGTAAGCTGAATGGTATCGGAGTGCAAGTCACATTCTCTTGAAATGTCTGCAAGATGACTAGAGGCTCTATGGTGTTGGCTAGGGGTGCTCAAATTGGTACTGTATACAAGCTGGATGCACAAGCTATTCAATGCAATAGTGTCTCTGCAAAGTCACTTAAGGCTGCTCATGAAGAAAAGAAGGAAAACGTTTCTTATGGTGTAAACTCCATGGAGATTAAACTTCTAGTAGAGAATACTATGCTCTTGCATCATAGGCTTGGCCACATTGGTGAGAAAGGTTTAAAAACCTTGAAAAATAAAAACCTGGTAGAAAGGCTTGAAGATTGTAACCTTGAATTTGATTTCTGTGAACATTGCATATATGGAAAGTAGGACGGTGTTTCATTTTATTCTAGTCCTCACAAAACTTCTCGTTTGCTTGATTACATACATTTTGATGTGTTTGGTCTAATGAATGTTCCTTCTTTTTCTAAATCAATATACTATGTGTCATTTATTTATGATTATTCAAGAAGAGCATTTGTATATTTTTTGAAAAGTAAATCAAAAGTGTTCAATCAGTTTAAGGAATTTAAAAACCTTGTAGAAAATCAGACTGGTAGAAAAATAAAATGTTTAAGGACTGACAATGGTGGTGAGTTCTGTTTAGATGAATTTGAAAGGTACTGTAAAGATCATGGGATCAAAAGACACAAGAATACACCTTACACTCCACAACAAAATGGAGTTGCTAAAAGGTTCAACACTACAATAATGGAAAGAGCACGAAATATGCTGAGTAGTGCTGGCTCGGAGGAGAAATTTTTGGCTGAAGCAGTCTCTACAACATGTTACTTGGTAAATCGCTCTCCTAACTCTGCTCTTGTTGAGAAGACACCTTTGGAAGCAGGGTCTGGAAGGAAGCCCTCTCTTAGACATATTTGTGTCTTTAGCTATGAGGCATATGCATGTGTGCCATTTGAAAAAAGATCCAAGTTGGAAAAAAGAGCTATAAAGTATATATTTATAGGCTATAGTACTGGCATAAAAGGATACAAACTTTGGAATCCTGAGACTAAGAAGGTTTTGCACAGCAGAAGTGTTATATTTTGTGAGCTGAAACCTTCTACTTTGGATCTGCAGTCAGAGAAGAAATCTGAAATTGAAAAGGATGTAGCAACAATTCCTCAGACACCAGATAAAGAGGAATTGAAAAATCAAAATGTACCTGATACTGAGGAGAGCTCAAGTAGTTCTAAAAGTTCTAAAGATGATGAACAACCACCTCAACCTCAGCCTGTGAGGAGGTCAACTCATGAAAGAAAGTAACTTGAAAGGTCTGGGTTTTCTTTAATTGAGTCTACTTGTGCCTATGCTTTAATTTTTAGCACTGATGAACCTAGGACTATAAAAGAGGCATTTAAAATGTCAGATTCAAACTCTTGGTTGGAAGCCATGAATGAAGAAATGACCTCATTAGAAAAGAATGACACCTGGGGTTCGGTTCCATTGCCTAAAGGCAGAAAATCTGTAGGCTACAAATGGACATTCAAAAAGAAAATTAGTCTACATGGTAGTGTAGAAAAATATAAAGCAAGGCTGGTTGCAAAAGGTTATTCCTAGGTAGAGGGAATTGAGTATGGAGAAATTTTTTCTCTTGTAGCTAAGCTGACATCTATTAGATTTCTTTTGTCACTTGCATCAGCATATGATTTAGAGATTGAACAGATGGATATGAAAACATCGTTTCTTCATGGTGATCTTGAAGAAGAAATTTATATGTCCCAACCGGAGCACTTTGTGGTAAAAGGTAAGGAAAGACTAGTTTGGAAGTTGAAGAAATATTTGTATGGTTTAAAACAGTCTCCTAGAATGTGGTACCAAAAATTTGACACATTTTTTTTGTCATTGGGATTTGTAAGATAAAAATGTGATCACTCTGTGTATTACAAAGCTGAAAATGATCAAATACTTATTATTGCTCTCTATGTTGATGATATGTTGTTCATAGGCAATAGTAAGCTAATGATTTCTGATCTTAAGTCTCAGTTGTCTACAAAGTTTGAGATGAAAGATCTTGAATCAGAAGGGTACATTCTGGGAATGGAAATAACTAGGGACAGAAAGAACAAAAAGCTTTGGCTCAGTCAAAGTAAATATGTCATGACTGTTCTAGAGATATTTTGTATGACTGAATGCAAGTAGCTAGTTGTTCCAGTTACACAGGGAATGAAACTATCTATTAAGGATTGTCCAAAATATTCTTCTAAGGTAGAGGACATGACCAGTGTGCCTTATGCAAGTGCAGTTGGCAGTCTCATGTATGCTATGGTCTGTACAAGGCTAGACATTGCCCAAGTAGTGGGAGTTCTAAGCCATTTTATGGAAAATCCTGGAAGGACACATTGGGATGTTGTGAAGAGAGTGTTTAGATATTTGAAGGGCACTTCAGACTATGCTTTGTGTTACCATGGTAACTTGGTTGAATCACAAAAGACTCTCAGGATTCAAGGTTATGTGGATTCTGATTGGGCAGGGGACATTGACAGTAGAAGATCCACCAGTGGATATATTTTCATGATGAATGGTGGTGCAGTGAGTTGGAATAGCAAGTGCCAGGATGTAGTCGCTTTGTCTACTACAGAGGCAAAATACATGGCAGCCACACATGCCTGTAAAGAAGAAATCTAGTTAAAATGTTTTTGTTCCAACATTAGTTTTGATGCAGAAAAGATTACTATCTACTATGACAGCTAGAGTGCTATATGTTTGGCAAAGAATCCTACTTTCCATGCTAGGATGAAACATATAGATGTACAATATCATTTTGTACAAGATATGGTGGAGGATGGGAAGGTCTCTTTGGAGAAAGTGGATACTTTGGAGAATGTTTCATATGCATTGACAAAGCCTGTGAGCACATACAAGTTCAGGTGGTGTGCTAATCGATGGGCCTCTTGGACCATGAATTTTAGTAGTTTTGTTATGCTCTAGAGGTGTCAGTAAGATCTTCATCAAGTGGGAGCTTGTTGGAATATGTGCCTCAATCCTTACTGACATGGAACTCCTAAAGGGAAAAGTCGCTATGACACTGTTCATGTCTGGGTGACAAAACTGTTCTAAATCTAACTAATAGGTTCATGTCACTAAGACAGGGTTCATGTCTTGCTGAAAAGACTATCACTGTGACTCTTTGTGTTTTTCATGACCTTTTTTTGAATGGAGAACACTGGGTGACAGTTTGATCTTATCAGGCTAGCTCACAGGTGTCAGGGAGAAGTCCCAGTAAATGGTGTAAGTCTCATTGACGTCGGGCTAACACTAGGGCTTCGGTGAGATGTCCCAGTGAGTATGTAATGTCTCACCAACAAAGGCTACTCTCAAGTGTCAAGGTGAATGTCAAAGTAACTCACAGGTCACAGGGAGATGTCTCAGCGATGAAGCTAAGTCTTGCCGATAGATAGTATCCTCGTGGTGACTTCGTGGTGACAAAATACTTTGCTGGGAAGTCTTAGCGAAAGTCATAAGTCACGCCGATAGAAGTCTTCGGGTCAACATTGGGCACTCAGAGAAATGTCTTGGCAAAGGGCTTAAGTCTTGCTAACTTGGTAAGACATGATGGAGCTCAATGAAATTTCATGGTGAAATTCATGAGTCTTGCTGATAGTAAGTCTTCGATAAGACTTAGGGAACTCAGAGAAAGGTCACGAAAATAGGCACGATTCTTGGCGACAATGTGACTTTCAGTGGAAGTTTTGTTTTAGTATGATGTCTCACCAAAACTGTGGGGGTCTTGCTGATAGGTGAAAGGCTTCGGAGTAGCACAAGGTTGTCAGAAGAAGGTCTTGGCGAAGACGAAGTGTCCTGCCAATGGAATGTCTGATCACTGTGACTTATACATTCGATATGAGTCTTTCTGATAAGGGAAACCTTTTCCAATAGGATTGAAATGGACATCGATGGTTTCATTGTGAATTATACATTCGTTATAGCATCTTGCCAACTCGTGGAAGCTATAGAAATATCGATATGAGGACTTTGTGGCATCGGGGAGACACTGTGAGTGTCTCACTGATATGCCAAAAAAGTGTGAATGTTGTTGACCTTGTGATCATCCTGTGTGGCATCCTATTGGACCAATTAGAGGAAGCGGTTTTCAAATTTTTTGACAGTTGGTTTTTTGTAACTATTGCAGCACTGGAAAAATAGCATGTAGGGAAAAATCAAGGATCGAATGGAAACTGTCTATGGTTGGAAATGGTGGATAAGGATGTACAATAGGAAAAATCAAAATGTGTTGAATAAAGGAAAATCGTTTTTGATTTGAATGAGATGAACAAAGTGAGTTCAATTGACAGTGAAGAGAGAACATTTTTGTAACTAGTTGAATAGTGAGAATAAGCTACTATGACTAACATCGAAAAGTTGTCTTTCTAATTCTATGTAATTTTGTTACTGTAATAAAAAGAGATATAGCTTGGTGTGGTGGGTTTTTCCCCAAAGGGTTTCCCATGTAAAATCCGGTGTTTTAGTTGTCTTTGTGTATTTTCTCTATTTATGTTATTCCTTCATGTGTGTCTTAATTGGAATGTAATTTGGAAATTAAAGTCCTGCATTGCATTCTTCTCTATGGATTTGACATAAGGAAAGTGTTTTTCACACCTCTGCTTTCCTTACACTGTCATGAACACTTTTTGTGGACCCCACAGTCAACACTAGTAGCAAAAACTTTTGCATGTGTCTTCTTCATGGAGATTTTCATCATAAGGATGGAAGAATGATGAACATGACCCACCCTACGACATGTGTCTTAAATGACTTCATGGGTGAGTGACACGTGTCTACATGTGAGGTTCTACTACTTCTACACTATGACCATCACCATCATTTGTAGAGGATGCATATGGATCAAGGGTGACTACATTCGATGGCTTAGAATCTTTTTTTGTTTCAATGGGATTTTGAAATCATTGCTCATGATGAAGGAATCTTTTTTGTTACTGGTTTTCAAGCAATGGGATTATTTTCTATATATATTGCTTCTTCTTTCCGAAAGCGAGTTTGGAATATATATAAAAATTATGAAAGGATGTCGTGCCCTTTGTATTGTCTTTGATTATTGTATAAGGCTCATAGACTACGCTACTATTTTTTTTCCTTTATTTTTCTTAGCTATTTGATAAAACATTATATTTTGTGATTACTATACTAAGTAGTTTATTTGCAAAACTTCTATGATTTCAATATAAGTTTACTAATTTAGACCATTTCTTTGACTCTTCTTTTTAGTAAATGTGTATGGGAGTTATTTAATGTTATTGCATAAATTCTTTAGGTTTTCATCTTTGATTTATGTTATTTTGGAACATGCAGATTGTTGAGTGGGCCCTTAAATCTCATCCAAAAGATAGATTTATCATGCCTACACCTACATCTTCGCATATCACCTTACTTATATCTTTATTTTATATATTTTCTTCCTTTTCCCATTCAAAAACCCAAATTACAAAAGAAGTCAACTTCCTTAAAAACCTAGAGGTCACTCAATTTAGCATAATTAGTCCCTCCATTAATTGAGTTTCCCATAAGGTAGCTACTTGTCAAATTTTGCCATCAATATTTTCTTTTTCTGGCACACTCAGTCAGACTTCTTTGATGTACTTAAATCTAAAGATGGTGTATGATCCATCGACCTATTACTAGATCCCAAATAGCGAATAACCTTGGCTTTCTAGTTCCACCACTAGTAATAATATGAACTATAACCCATCTAGTGAACATTTTGATACCTCCACTAGTCATGTTACCAATTGCTAATAGAAATTAGGTGGCATTGGATGCCAGAAACCCCCTTATAGCATCAGTAGCACCCACCATTTGGGCCTCTATTCTAACCTTTGCTTTAAAATCTATACTAAAATTCATAGGGGATGGATTTAAAACACAATCTAAACACTTGCAAGATGTAGCGAGTGTATGTTTGGTGCATGGTATTACTAACAAAAATATAGTGCTAAGTTTCTTGGAGTCTCTTTCAGGGATAAGAAACTAGATTGGTACAACACTTTGCAAGCTAACACTATCAATACCTAGGATCAGCTCGAAGATCCTTTCAATGAAATATTTTTGAATGATGGAGATTGGTCTTCACTATATCATCAATTGGTGACCATAAAGTGGGCCCCATTTGAAGCCATGACTGACTTCAATGTCTAGTTCCACACAACTTTGTAGAGGATCTAGGCTGCTATCCACCCACTAGACGAGTTGGAATTCATGTTCTACTTGATCCATATAACATTGTTGTGAAAGCAGAGAATAACCTAATAAATTTTGGGAAGTTGCCACCTTGGTCCACTATGCCTATATTTCTAGAGATGTTAGTTCCCGCCCAAGAAATAACATCTTCTAGTGCACTTGCTTCTCCCCAATCCATGTACACATATCTGAGCATGCCACAAAATGTTGCTTCCGCATCTAGCTCATCAAAAGATGATATGAGAGATGTCAAGGATCTATTGCAGAATATCTGAAATGAAATAACTACCATCAGGTAGAACCATTATGTGCCTCTGAATCCAAACTACCAAAATTATCAAGGAGGAAGATTGTCCTACCATACAAATTAGTAGCAAGGAGGCTCACATACAAATCTACAGGCTTAAACAACCAATCAAATAGTGCTAGTGCCTACTCTGCTACATAATGCTTACCCACGCTTGAGAAAAGAGCTGACTGTGGGGTAAAAGAATCTCACTGATGACATCAATCCCTAGTGCTTCCCTTGTGGTGATGCACATATGCCCCCAAACTGCCTGCATGGAAACCTACAAACAAAAGTGGTGGAGCAACATAGTCAAGGCATGATGTCAGACCCTAGAGGCTATGTATATGTCTCTCCACAAATTGAAAATTTAGTACTCACCACACAAATGTAAGGGATGTCCCTAGAGTAGGAAATAGATATAGCTCTTGATCACATGCTCTTCTTATGGATGGAAGAAGAAGAGGTGGTGTTTTCAAATGATGAATATATATCAAAATCCACACAAGTACATTTCAATTATAGAACTCTCTCTATGAGGAGATTCATTGGTGAACCAGTCATCCCACAGCCCAAAACCACCTTTGACCAAACTCATAGTACCCATGCAGTTCCATAGCAATTTTAGCCATGAACAGAAATTGTTATAACTAGGGCTAAGGAACAAATTCCTTCAAATCCACTACCATTCAATGTGGTGGAACAATTGAAAAAATCCTCTGCTAACATGTCCCTTTGGGATATCTTAGCTATTTTGAAGCATAATTCATTACTATAGAAGGCCCTCTGGGAAGATGTAATCATTGAGCCAATGAAGCAATCATTCTATGGGAAGGCCATTGATCCACAACCTCTTTCCAAAGTTCTCACAAATATAATAGAAGAAGCATCTACCAAAGTTAGAGATAAGATGAAACCCAAGCCCTTCTTTCTAACTCTTATTGTGGGTAAAAAATTATTGCATAATTCCATGATTGATGCTGGTGCTAGCACAATAGTAATGCATGAGCAAATAGTTGAAGACTTAGGACTTGGCTATGCACCTTTGAAAAGGGGGATTATGTAGCTTGATGGGAACAAGGTTGAAATTTTAAGTGTCATTAAGAACCCCCCTTTACTTTATTCTCCTTCCCTAGTATCATAGTTCAACAATATACCATGATCATACATGTCCCCACAATGTTTGGTATCTACTTATCCTAGGAATCCACTTCAAAGATAGGTGGATATTTTTCCTTAGACTAGTCACACTTGATCTTTAGGACTGAGCATGGAGAAAAATGAAAATAATATCCAAACCCCTACATTCAAAACATGTAGCAGATGAAGCCATGATCAACATTGAGGCCGAACATACCTCTTTCACCAAAGAGGAAATATATTGCACCGAGCTACTAGAGGATGAAAAAGTGACTAGAGACTAGACTAACTCAGAGGAGGTCCTCTTGTGTGAATATATAGACACTGGTCCTTTTGAAAACTATCATTCCACTAGATTGGGGACCTATGTCATCTATGATGAAGATCAAGTCATTCCAGAGGTCATAAAGGAAACTGAGAGAGGTCAAGCCCACAAGCTATGGATGTTGCATCTTGATGGAGCTAGATGCAAAGTTGGTGCAAGAGTTAGGATATGTTTTACATCCCCATCCAATGAAAAGATACTATGGTCCTTCCTCTTCTAGTTCACTTGATCAAACAATGAAGCTAAATATGAATGCCTAATGCAAGATCTAAGCCTTACAAAGCATATGGGAATGAAGCAAATAATGGTGTTTGGTAACTATGAGCTAGTTTTCAATCAAGTCCAATGGATTTACATAGCCAAGAATATATGCATGAGATCCTATATACATAGATTCTAGGACCTAATTGAAAGCTTTGAAGCCTTGAATATCTAAATAGTGCCTAGAGAGAAAAATATAGATGCAGAGTGCATGGTAGCAATCAAATCTCAATTTTATCCTACTTGTGACTTAATTCATAGCATACACTCTGTACAAGTTATTTTTTGACTAGCAATCCTAGATAATGATCAAAGATGGTAAGTCTCCAAAAGTGACGAACACATCACCTCATTCATCCAATAGTTGAGAGAGTTTGTTGAGGTCCAACAAGCTTCCAAATGGACTAGTCACTCTTGAAAACCTATTTAATTGTGATGATGCAAGAGATGACAAGAAGAAGTTTGTAGTAAAATAAAGAAAGTATGCAAATCTTCAAGTCAGAGACATAAGGAAGGTCAAAGTTAGAAAAGATGTCTCATAGCATGATAAAGAAAAACTCATCCACTTCAGTGAGAAATATGGAGTAGTGCCCTAGCTGTATGATGACCTCAAAGGATATTATCTTGAAATCATCCAACATACTATAGAACTAATAAAAGGAGCAAAGCCTATTCACCAGAAGCAAAGGCCAATAAATTCAAAGATTGAAGCTTTGATGGTGTAAGAGCTAAAAAAGCTAATTCAGTCCCAGATCATCTTCTCAATCAAACATAGTACATGGGTATCTAACTTAGTTCTAGTATGAAAGAAGAATGAATACATCTTCCTATGTGCTAATTTTTGGGACCTAAATAGAGTGTCCCTGAAGGACCACTACCCCTTGCCTTCCATGGAGTTTATCTTGCAAACACCAGCTAGATCAAAGATGTTTTCCTTTCTAGACAACTTCTTTGGTTATAACCATATTTAGATAAACTAGGAGGAATGATAAAAAAAAACATTCACTACCAAGTGCCAAATTTTGGAATATGCAAAAATTCCCTTCAACCTCTCAAATGCGGGAGCCAATATCCAACGAGCAATGGATATTGATTTTAGGGAGTTGAACAATAAAATCATCTTTATCTACTTGAATGATCTTATAGTATTTTCCAAGCATAATTATGATCATTTTGATCACCTAGAATGGGTCTTTACAAAATTTTAGGAGTTTGGGACATCCCTAAACTTGAAAAAATGTGTTTTTTAGAGTGCTAGAAGGAAAAATATTGGGACATGTAGTGTCAAAGGATTGAATTGCAATCGATTCAGAGTGGGTGAAAGCAATCAAAGAGCTCCCCCTGCCAATCAATAAGAAGGGAGTTTATTCCTTTCTGGGAAAGGTAAATTTTATGAGCAAATTCATTTTTTATTTTGTAGGAATAATTAGACCTATCACCCTAATGCTAAAAAAAGATTAATTTTTCAAATGGAAAAAGGAAGCTAGATAATCCTATGAAAAGGTTAAGGATGCTATTTCATTAGCTCCTGTACTAGTAAATCCAGACCTATCAATGGAATTTATAATCCATGTATTCAGTAGAAAATCCAACATCGCTACTATGCTAACTCAAAGAAATGACAAAGGAAAGGGACAACATCCGATAGAATTTCACTCATAGACCTTAAAAGATTATGAGATGAACTACAAATTCATTGAAAGGTAAGCATTCACCATTGTTAAGGGACTCAAGATGTTTTGGCATCTCATATCTTGCAACAAGGTGACTGGATATGTCACACATTCTAGTGTGCATGAGTATATCATGAAAGGAGAAATCACTAAAAAGAGGGCCAATTGGATCACTAAGATCCTCGAGTATGATATTGAGGTCAAGCCCACAAAGACCATCTTAGGAAGCGGACTACGTGAGTACTTGGCACATGATAAAGAAATGGTAACTAAAGAAGAGCAACCCAAACTTGTTCTAACAAATGAACCTAAGTCCAAAAGCTACTAGCTAGAAGATTGGGTAAGATTCATGCATACCATAAAATATTTGTCAGGCCTTCTTTCCAAGAAGAAAAGATTCTATGGATTGCACAAAAGTCAATATGCTCTTATTAAAGGGGTCCTATTCAAAAGGAACTTCAATGGCATTCTTCTACAGTGTGTCACCATAGAATAGGCGAGGAGAATTCTTGACACTTTCCACAATAGTCTATGGGTGGACATTTCTATACAAAAACCACAACTATCAAAATTATGTGTTCTAGATATTTCTTTGCTATGATATTCAATGACTCACACTCTTTGGTTAAAGCCTGCAAGGAATGTCAATTCTTCATGTGAAGGAGGAAAATATTTGTAATGCCTCTCAACCTAATAGTTATTGAGGAACTTTTTGCACAATGGGGCTTTTTTTTCTTTGGGATGATTAATCCCACCTCCAACACTAGACACAAATGGATCCTCATAGCTATAGACTACTTTACTAGATGGACTGAGGTTGTTCCCCTGAAGAATGCAATGGAGCAAGAGATTGTGAACTTCCTAGAGGAAATAGTAATGAGAATTTGGCTCACTGAAGGCCATCATCTTCAACAACACTAAGGATTTCCTAGGCTCTAAGTTATGTCAATTGGCACTTGTGCATGGCATATTCTTGAAAATGTCATCAAATTACTATTTGTAGGGGAATGGCCTAGTCATGTCGACTAATAAAAAAATAGTATGTCTCATTAAAAGAATTAGGTCAAAACATCAAGAGTGGCATAAGAACCTTTGAGAAACACTCTGGGAAAACTGTATAACCCTTAAGCATGTTCTCAAGACTTCACTATATGAATTAGTATACAAGAAGGAAGTGTTATTGTCCATCTCCATAGAGATTCCTACACTACAGTTACTTAAATCTCTTGAGATGGAACAAAACGAAGCCATGGAGGTTCAGTTGGCTAGGTTACTAGAAGTACAAGAAAAAAGAGAAAAGGCCCTAATGGCCATGTCTAATCGCCAATAGGTAGTTAAGAGGTGGTTTGACAAGAAAACCTCAGAACAAGACATCAAATGCAGAAATGTAGTGCTAAAGTTCAATGAGAGGGCCACAAAGCGTGGCCAACACGAAAAATTTGATATTCTATGGGAGATCCCTTTTAGAATAATTCAATGCAAGAAACATAATGCATTCGAATTAGAAAACATGGAGAAAGAAGCTTTGGGGATTCCAACTAATAGAATCCATGTCAAATTGTTTAGTTAAGCTTACTAATTGTTTTTCCTGTTTAAATATGTAATTATTGTAAATTTTCCTTTGTGTTCTTTTATTCGGCTAGTCTTTCCAATGAACCCATATGCAGAAAATGAAAATAAACCCATGTGTGAAATTGAAAAGGTACTTAAAGAAATAGAAAAAAAGGAACCCATAATGCATAGTAGAAGGAAAAAGAGATAAAAATTTAGCAAAAGCTACATAATCATTAGATAATATCACATGATTCAATATTACACTTCCAAAATGGCTTTGTGACCATACTTTTAAAGTTTATCTATATGCTATGTAGTTTTTATATACTGTAAAATCCTTTTCGGCATATATACAAAAAACATATGAAAAGTGTTGAGACTCAAACAATAGTAGTGGGAGTGTCATTAGTAGCAACATCATGAACAACTTTCTTAGTAGGATCAACATGAGTAGTAGGATCATTAACATTAGTAAGGGCATCAACAGTAGCAATGGTGAGTGGTGGAGGATATAACAGGTCCCTAAAGTCAATATACCACCCCACACCATAGAAAAACACCACATTATAGCAGCACAACAAGAAGTGTCAGGTGTGAGTAACCCTCTAACGATGCTCTTCATGTGTTAGAATGTGAAATCCACTTAAAAATAGAACCCACATCACCACTGCATCTTCTTTAATATGTTTGAGGATGTCACTCATTGTAGGAATACCCAAGCCATACACCACATTCATCACAATCTCTCCAAGGCCACAAGATACAACTTTAGGAATATTTCTAGCATGATTCACATAATCATCAACTTAGGGAGTTGTATATCAAGAAAAGATGCAACAAAGTGAGAGAAAATGTTAGTATTGACCCTATACTTATCTTCATTCTCTATATAGTCCCTACCTAGTATCCACTTCATTGCTATGATAGCCAATGAATTTTTGTTCTTTACCATTCACTTCAAACATTTTTTAGAAATCTCACCTAAGAAATCTCTCTGAGACTTGTTTCTAGTTAGCCTAATTGGAGTATTCATGATCCCTAAGTCTACCCAACTACACAAACATTAATTCTTCCCAATTACTAAGTTCAAATTTGTTATTTGCTTTGTGTATATTTATAGAAATAGCTAGGATATCCAAGGTACCTATGTGCCATAAGCATGGTGCTAATTGAGTATTAACTCAAAAATCCCACCAAGAGTCAACTCAAATTTCCCACCCAGTTGTGTGTGAGGTTAAGGAGAGGTAATTAACTAGCACATGTTGGTGGAAGTCCCAAGTGATTCTCCATATGGTCAGGTGTTGATGTGTCACACTACAAGCATGTTTAAGTCTCCAAGGTAGAACTAAAATCTTTTCAGGTACTCATTGCATATTTGGTTTAATAGTTATTTTTAGGATATTAATTGCCAAGCATGAAAAGGGTTTATATGCCTTCAATTTTCAGCTCAATTTCCCAAGAAAAATGTTATGTAGGACATGATTACTTACTATCATTATGAATTATTTTCTTTTCAAAAGGGAAAGAAATTAATTTAGCACAAGCAAAGGAGCTGGATATACATGTTGAATTTAATGTAGAAAGGAAATTGTTGTCTACCACTCTAGGCCATGAAAAGGCTAAGTGTTGCATGCTAAGGAATAGCATTGTGAAAAATTATTGAGTACACTATCCAATGCAAAGAGTTTTTGAGTGCAGAATTGTTGAAGAATACAAGTGAATTGTAGTAAGTTTGAGTATCATAGAAATCCACAACACCCTAAATTGACCCAAAATCCTGAGATGGAAGCATAAGGTGAGGAGCATCAAATCTTGTTTGATGCCATGCGTGTGACACTCATAGCCAATATTTTTTGTGATACCTCTTACACTTCACCTAGGATACTAGAGAAATTGCGGTGGATTCACATGTAGGCCGCATAAAAGTAAAATACTCATAGGGACTAGAACCAGATAAAGGAAGAATGGGATAAAATTTGTGATCCCATCCTCAACACCAATGACAAAAGAAAGAAAGTGGCCACTAGAAAACATTAGTTCTAAGAATACAAACAATGGTTCTTTGAACTCACACAGTATATGATCCCTTTTGTGCATTACTGTCGAGAGCTAGTTCATGAGGACATTCAATGTTTCAACCCAGATACCAATGCCATTGAAGGTTGGGAGCTAAGAGTTATAATTAATGAGAATGCTATTAGAGACATGTTGTGCATCACAAAAAGGGACTCTAGAGTAGAGAAGATGGAGTCATTAACTCCATAAAAAGGGGACAAAATATGGAGAAGCAAAGATCATGCTAATAACTTTTATAACCAAGAAACCCAAAGATGTCATGAGGTTTACACAAAGCTACCAAAAAATTATAGTCGCACACATCACTTTTAAATAGGATATTTAGGATTCCTTCTATATGATGGATTTTATGTGTGGCATGGATGAGGAAAAATGGGTCTAAGAGTTTCAATTGGGTCTAGGTTTTTGGTTGATGAGCCAACATTCCTTATTCTGGTATGAATTCGTGCAATTCATTGTTTGAGAAATGATGAGACAAATCAAGGAATACATAACATAGCATAAGGTCAAGTTTCCTTCTCTCCTTGGTTGAATATGTTTTTATATCAAAACCCTAAATTCTTCAAAAAACATATGGGGTTAGCTATTTTTGATGAAAAGGAAATAATAATGTTAGTTTATATATGGAATTCTCTCCTCTCTGTAACTTATGACTATTATGCATTTTCAAATTATTTCTTGACTCTAATTCTGCAAGAATTGAGCGAGGATGACAATCTTTATTAGCTTTTTGCCGACTAGGCACGGTGGATGTAGAGTTTCACTCTGAAATGTAACTGATTCCTTAGAGAATATATCACATTCATTAGGATGTCTATCTTTACTGAAGAGCCATTTTGATTCATGCCTTGCATCATAAATCGAGTGTTGGCCCTTGAGATGTTCTATCAAGTGCCAATTATTGATTATACCTTTTGTGGAGGAAAAGCCAATAAGAAAGTATTTTTCTACTACCCACTAAGCTTGAGAATATTGGTTATGGAAAAGAAGCAGATGCATAAGTTGCTAGAGGAAAATATAGCTCATTTGGGGCTAGTATGGATTTGCAACAAACAAAAGTATAACCCTAAAAATGACTTAGCAAGAATAAATGTTTAGGTAACTCATAGTCCTTGGCCTTATTAGGAAAGAAATGGAATCCCCTGTCAGAATAGGATGATATATTTGTAGTTTTGGCTCACATTCATATAGAGGATAAGAGGCCAGCATGGCTCAAATTCTATTTCCCTTCGGTGAAATTTAATGAGAAGTTCCAAATGGGTGCCACCCTTTGCAATGAATTGGTCAAGAAGTGGCTATGGAGTGAGGAAAAGTTTAGAGATTTTAGGATTTACCATCATGAAACCAAGTGTCCTAATGCCTTTTTCCAAGACGTAGACATGAATGAAAGATTTGATACTCAT
This sequence comes from Sequoia sempervirens, assembly GCA_007258455.2. Taxonomy (NCBI): domain Eukaryota; kingdom Viridiplantae; phylum Streptophyta; class Pinopsida; order Cupressales; family Cupressaceae; genus Sequoia; species Sequoia sempervirens. The sequence continues at coordinate 105,561 of VDFB02143866.1, forward strand.
TGGAATAGAGTGCATGATGATACTAATGCAAGAAATGATGAGGATTTTGACCCAGGGGAAGTTATAAAATATATAGGGAAGGGGAAAGAGAGGAAAAGGAAGTCAAGGTGACCCCAACACAACAAACTAAACAAGCAATGAAGCAACCTAGAGCAACTACTCTAAAGTTGTGGATGAATATATCATGTCTAGGAGCCTCAAAGATTCACACATGGGCATGAAAAGATCCACAAGTCAAGCACACCAACTTGTAAGAGAGGGGGGCCATCACATGCTAGAGCCCAGGTCATAGAGGGTCAAGATGTGAGAGGCTACCCTATCTTACCTTAGCTAAGTGAAGTGTTTAGGGTATGAGGATGAGAATAATGAGGATTATGGAACCCTACAACCACTTTTCAATCCTAAATTTTAAGGTGTGGCTAGGCGAGTCAGTTTTTGAGTTCAACTTTGTACCTTAGGAAGCTCTCTACCCAAAGACATTAGAGTGAACCTCAAAAAAAATCATGGCACACTGGCATCTCAGTCATGCATCGTAGTCCGTACGGTCAAATTACAATAGATACAAGGTTGGACTCGCTAAAATGACTAACATACTAGCTTAACAACTTCTAAGAGAAAAAAAATACCATAAAATATGAGAGATACAAATGGAGGTGATAAAATAGATATAGTAAAGCTAAGGTGACGAAGACGATCTTGTAGAAGAGCCTATTCACCAAATAGTTCTCAAAAGTGCATCCACCTACACACAATGAGAGAGAAAATGTTAGGGGGGTTGTATAGGGGCCTACCTTAGGCAAACCCTTGTTTAGGTGTTTCTGGAATCACCACAGATAGCTATAAGAATGAGATAAAGAAGAAATACATAAAGAAAGAAAAAGCAATACAAAACAGTACTATGATACTCACCAAATGATAGAGGAGGGGAGACGGAAGCTTACCACCTCCACCAAGAGCACTCAAGGCTGCTTGGGGGAAAAATGAGAGGAACTCAAGTCTCTGTTGTGAATGGTGTGACCCCAAACGTTCTCTACAAAGTTGATGGAGTGTGATGTTGTTGTAATAGAATGCTTGGAATGCTTGGAATGCTTGGAAGTGAGTGAAAGTGAGCTTGTGAGAGTGCTAGAATGAGGGCATAATCTGTTGAAGATTTGGAATGTAAGTTCAAGGAGTGAATATGAAGCAATGAGGAAGAAAATGACCATATTTGGGTCAGGTGTCCAAAGGAGGCACTACGAATTCCTCTGTTGGCTCAACCTCAGGAATCTACCAGGGATGTAAGAATGCCATGTGGACATTTATGTGATGCGTGGGCATCCCCGATAGAAACACCTCCACTGACACACAAAATAGTCTCCATGTGGACCACCAACAGTAGGATTAAATAAATTTAAGCCTTTGACTTCTATTTTCTAAAGTGTATAAAGGAAAAAATGGGAATTGTGCCTAGGGTTCAAATTCACTCTTATACATTTTTCCCTCACTTTAGCGAGCACGAGTACTAATGAGTGCTCATTAAATTAGATCAAGAAGAGAGTAGGTTTAGAAAAGTATAGCTAAACCATTGAGGAAGTAGTACTCGGTCTAGTGTACCCAAAGATGCAGGAGATGAGGACTCCATAGCTACTTAGAACTATTAAGTTGGAACAAAGCATCTTACAGGCCTACAAACCTGCAAGGAGGCAACCCCCAAGATCTCTCATATGGAGGAAGCCCCAAGGAAGGGGACTCCTTAGAGTTAGGAAGTGGTGACATGTCTACCTATAGATAGAACATGTCAAAAGTAGTGACATGTATTCCCACAGATAGAGCATATCTAAAGCGATGAAATGTCTACCCACATATATAGTGTGTCTAAAATAGTGACACATATACCCACAAATAGAGCATGTCTAAAGTGGCAACACATCTACCTATAAATAGAGCATGTATACCCATAGATAGAACATGTCTAAATATGGTCAGTCACGCAGACCATGAAACTTTCAAAAGGGCTCCCTCAGGACCCTTCAAAAGGAGAGGGGTCCACTCAAGGGATGCAATGTTTGAAAAGTAACATCTAGTAATGTTGCCCGCAAGCTAGACATGAAAGGGTGAATGGAATGTGCCTCATCAGGCTTCTGCTAGGCTAGATGTGAAAAATTCCATTCATTACAAAGGATTTTGAAGAAAGGGTCCCTAAGGAAATCACTGTGAAGAAGAAAGGGGGTCTGCTCAAGGGACTTGCAATTCAAAAGCAGTTGTTCACCTTAGAGTGATTCATCATCAAGAAATCCTTTTGAAAGATGTTCACTTCATCAAGGAATTTGAAAGGAAGGTCATGCCCCCATGTGAGGGGTAGTCAAAGTAGTTCTCACTTTAGGGGAAGGTATTCAAGTCCTTTCTTTATGAACCTATGATGAAGGAAACATGTTCTATTAGGGTTCCAAGTTGAGAATGCAATCCTAAGGAAGAAATGTTGTAAATACTTTCAAGAAAATATTTGTTGGAAATGAATTCATTTTCTAAAAACTGAAGTGCTAAAGAAGAGCATTGTAACACATAGAAGGGACAACTCAAGTAAAGAAGAGAGAAGGATAAAGAGAAAGAGAAATAGAAAAGGAAAATAAAAATAGAGGACATAGGGGCATCTATTTTAGCGAGGTCAGATTTTTCTGAGCTCATATAATAATAGGTAACCACAATACAAGGAGAAATATCATCAATCCCAAACCAGATAAAGAAGAATGCATGGAAGACAAAGTAAAACTAAAAAATTGGGTCAACATGGAAGGGAAACCTAAATGCCCCCAATGCTTTGCATTGTCCCCAATTTATTGAAAATAAGCACAAACATGGAAGAATGATGGTACAAATAGAAGAAGGTTTATGACACAAAAATCACACTTGTATCAAAGCACCAAAAATGGTGAGAAGGGTCATCCAGGAACACATAGCATGAGTACGAGGGAACAAATCACAAAACACACACACACACAAGATCAAGAAGAGGGCCTCATCCTAACACTAGTCATCCAAGAGGTCGTCTGCTTCCCAATCTAGATCCTCATAAGGGGAGGGACAAGCCTACAATGGTGGAATGTTAAGAGGAGGGGTTTCTAGGCCTCCCGCAACAAGGGCCAAGGAAGAGGACCCCTCGAGGTCCTCTCTGTTGAGCTCTTGTGGAGTCAAGGTCAACAATTTTTGTGAAGATTATTGATAGGTCTGGGACTTCATCAAAAAAATTAAACATGCATCCCGCAGGAGCATCATACTTATCCTCAATAAATGGCATAGGATATGCATAAGGTTCACTGCTAAGCTCACCGAATGACTCAAGAGTAGTGATGAACTCAATGGAAGTTAGGACTGGTTCTGTCACAAGGAAAAAAAAAGTCATCACAGGGCCACCTTGCGAAGAAGGTGGACTCCTTTTACACCCTTTGTTGCTAGAAGGACTAGCTTCTGCCTCTTTCTTCCTTGAAGGAGATGAACTTCCCACAGACAAATCTTGAGGCACAAAGGAGGAGGAAAGAACTGGAGGAGATACGACTGAAGTGTTAACCATATCCATAGGCTTTGGGAAGGGTTGAATATATGAAACAGACATCAGCAAAGGCAACTCTGTTAAAGGAGTGATAAATACCTATACCCATTTCGGGTTAGGCATGTTTTTTCTCACAATATAATCCAAGAGAAGATTAGGCTAAAGAAAAATAGTAGGAAGGGAGGAAGGTGATGCTATATGAGATCCTGAAAAAGAAGAGGTTGTTCCTTCCTCCTTTTGTTGTGAGGTGGCCTTCTCAGCCAAGAGAACCTTTCGACGGTGCTTGCACTCACATGCAAGGTGGTTTCTACGGCTCTTGGAGTTAGAAACTAGAGCTTGCAAAGGGACGTGAGGTTCCTACTTGACCATAGGAACGTCCACTATAAGAATTTCAGGTGGAGGAATGGGTTCCTGCATAGGAGCAAGGGGAGAAGGTTGAGGAGCAACAAGACAAGTTGACTCAAGAGTGTCGATAGCATGCCTCTTTCCTCTCATTGCCTTGGGAGCAGGAGCAGTAGGAGGAAACAATGATCATGACAAGGAGAGATCTCCTCGAAGGATCTTCTCCCTCTCATATCAAATGGATCTAAGCTTTGTTGGTAGGATATGAAGCTTGAATGCAAGATGCTTAGGCTTTCAACAAGCAGGCACTGAATGATTCTCCTACAAATGAGTAGAACCCGATGGTACCATAGCTGAGCAAGAAGAAGCGTCTGACTGGGTAGTGGAAGAGGAAGGAGGATCACAAGACTGCTTCTCTTCTTTCTTCTTCTGATCCTTAGTGGCTTTGTTTTCAGCCTTCATGCAAGCCCTATGTGAGATACAATAAGGTGAGGGAGGATACATTACCTTCAGCCTTAAACACCCTTTCTTACAATTTTGATATGTTTTATACAAAAGGTCCATCCTAAGCAAAAGGGGACCCAAATACGTAGGCCACAGGTTATCGAAGGAGTAGCTACCACATGCAATCAATGGTCAATAATTGATGTTGTGGATCATGTGTACAAAAACTCCATGGATAAATTTTAAAAAATTATGCACGGTGGAGGGTACCACGCTCATCACTACCATCCAAGGGATACCCAATTTTACTTTAAAGAGTTTAGATCCTAGGATGATATCAAACCAGAGATTCATAGACTTAGTTCCAACTAAGACCAATAGGACAATGCTACGCAAGGGGGGTACATAAAATCTATCAAGGGTGCAAATGAAACTCACAAGAGCATTATATCCATCATTATGTAAAAAATTTATTAGCATAATATCCTCTATTATTATGTTCACATTCAAATTTGGGTCAATATGATGTTCCCATTGATCAGTGTTGGAATGTAAGGAGGAGATGGTTACTTGTTAAAGCCCATTGGCAGGTCCTATGAAGTAAAGGTTATTCCAACACTACTATCCACAGGTTGTGTAGAGGGGATGGGTTGATGCAGGAAGGAGGCCATTATGCACACTAGAAAATGCTTTCATAGAATCCCCAAAGGTTAATGGATAAGACAGTGACCCCATTAAGATTTTGTCATGTAATACCTTTGGAACCTTTCAACTATGTCATTTAGGGGTCGTAGGTTGGGTTGCAAGGAAACAACCTTACAACACTCACACCTACAACACTCCTAGAGTATGAGGAAAGGAACTATTAGTATTGCAAGAATGGAACCAAAATGGTTCACATCGGCTTCACCAAAAAGGTAAGATAGGGTGACCACTGCGTGCAAGACCTGAGGTCACAGAGGGTCAAGATGTGAGAGGCTTCCCTAAATTACCTTAGCTAAGTAGAATGTTTAGGGTATATGGATGAGAATGATGAGGATTATGGAACCCTACAACCACTCATCAATCTTGAGTTTTAAAGTGGGGCTAAGCAAGTCAGTTTTTGAGTCCAACTTTATGCCTCAGGAAACTCTCTAACCAAGGATGTGAGCACAAACCTCAGATGACAACGCGACATGTAGGTGTCTCAAAAGTGCACTATAGTTCATATGGTCATATTACAATAGAGACAAGGTTGAACTCACTAAAATGACTAGCAGCCTAGCTTAAATACTTCTAAGAGAACAAAAGAATACCATAAAATATGAGAGATACAAACAAAGGTGATAAAATATATATACCAAAGATAAGGTAACAAAGATGATCTCGTAGAAGAGCCTATTCACGAGCTACCTCCACAAAGTCTGTCCACATACACACAAGAAGAAAAAATTTGTTTAGGGGGTTTGTGTAGGGGCATACCTTAGTTACACCCCTATTTAGGCATTTCCACCCCCACTAACAGCCAAAAGAACAAGATAAAGAATAAATATGTAAAGAAAGAAAAAGCACTACAAAACAAAACTATGCTACTCACCAAATGATAGAGGAGAGGAGAGGGAAGCATACCACCTCCACCAAGAGAAATCAAGGCTGGTTGGGGGAGAAATGAGAGGAACTCAAGCCTCTGTTGTTAATGGTGTGGTCCCAAACGTGCTCTACTGAGTTGATGGAGTGTGAGGTTGCTACAATGGAATGCTTGGAATGCTTGGAAGTGAGTGAAACCTTGTGAGAGTTCTAGAATGAGGGCCTGATCTACTGAAGAGTTGGAATGAAAGTTCAACAAGTGAATATGAAGGAATGAGGAAGAAAATAGCCATATTCGGGTCAATTGGCTGAAGGAGGCATTATAACTTCTCTACTAGTGGCAAGAGTAACACCTTTGTTGGCTTAGTCGTAGTAATTTTCCAAGGGTGTAAGCACATTTTGCAGACATTTGTGTGTCGTGAAGGCATCCCCGATAGAAATTACTCCATTGAAATACAAAATGGGTTCCACATGGACTGCTAATAGTGGGCTTAAGTAAATTTAAGCCTCCAAATTAGTTTTCTAAAGTGTGTAAAGGAAGAAAGGGGAATTGCACCTAGGATGAAAATTTTCCCTTATACACAACTATTAGAGATCATAGAGGTGGAAAATTCCCCAATAAACAAAAGGTAGTTCATAGATCCAAATTTTGGAGAGGGTTCACAAGAACCTACAATAATCCAAGGGTTGAATCATCCATAGTTGAGGTATCCTTTTTTCTCCCTCTTCTTGATTCATAATCTCTAGTTTCTTTCATTGTCTCTGCATTTCCTGACACTTCAAGTGTTGACCTTTATTTCTCTACTTCTACTACAATGGTCATGGGAGGTTTCAACCAATTTGCTCAAGTGAGGCAATTTTATTTTACTCCTCCATGGGTTACTCCACCTTTCATTGGAGCCTATTCTGCATCTGCTATTGCTTCACCTTTTACATTTTCTATGTCAGCTATAACCCAACTTTCTCAACAAATGGAGTCTATAGCACCTTTGCTACCACCACCACATCCCATGAGTCCTCCTACTACTTCACAGACTAGGCCTTGGTATATTCCTCCATTCTCCCCACTAACACTCTCTCTTCCAAAGAAGAAATTGGCTAGAACCAATACTCTCTCATTGCCTTTTGTTGTTCCTCCCAGTCAACCCTTTGTAGGAGAGTTGATTAGATCACCAACAAATTTTTTGTCAGAGGGTGATAAAACAAGATGAGCATGCACTCTCAGGCTCTAGAAGAAAAAGGACAAGGATGTTAAAAGGAAGAAAAAGCCAAATGTGCAGACACTTTTCAATGAAGCTCAGTAGTTGTTACATTTTACAACCATGCACTCAAACATAATCAAGCCTCAGGGAGAGATGCAACATGGAGATTAAAACATCTATACTATGGGACTAGATATATGTGTAGCCTGACCATAGGATAAAGTTGAGCTCATGGAGGAAACCCAATGTGCGGTGACCACCGACTTTCTCAAGTCCACTCGCTAGCTAAAGAAGAAAAAAGATGAACTAAAAAATGTCAAAGATAGGATAGATGTCGTATTGATGAAGGAGAGGGCAAGGGATGTTGAATTTGCGTGCTTGTCATGTTAACTAGAGGTAGAGTAGGATAGAATCCAAGGGGAACTCACAAAGTGCCATTCCATGGATCTCAACTTGGTCACTGATCTGTAGTAGTAAAAAGTAGGAATTATAGGATTGATTGGCGCAGGCATAAGAGGAGATGCAACAAAGGAATGAAGAGTTTCAACACCAACATTCTCAATTGGAGTAGATAATGTAGTAGAAGGAAGTAGACTTCTAGGGATGAAAAGCTCAATTGAAGGAAATCTAGGAGGTAAGGCTCTCCTTGGATAGGGAATCTACAACTAGAATCCAGGAAGAAGAAAAATGGCTTGCCAAGTTGAGAACCCTAGAGGAAAAAATCTCCATTGTAGAAAATAAAATTGTAGAATTAATGTAGGATGTTAGGTTGAGGGATGTGGAAATTGGCCTTTTAAAGAATCCTCCCCAACCCTTGCTAGCTAGTTGGACCTTCTTCTAGTAGCCCAATGAATACATATTTCATAGTAGAAAAAAGGTCAAGACATTCTGTTTGACTCTTCAATCGATGCTCCAATTCATGATGGAAACATCAAGTTTGAGTAGGGAGGTTTGTGGAACAATTGAGGAATTCTCAAAGTTCATTGCAAAGAAGGTCCCTAAGGTAGAAACTTTGCTAGATAAGATATACATGGTTTGGAATGAGGACTTGGGGAGTGCGGGTATTGAAGACTGGAAGTCAGTTGTCAAGAAAACAAAATAATTCATTCGTTGCCACACAACCATCTGCCATGCTAGTGATTTATCTACCACATTTGGCTGAACTATGAGTAGCATGTGGGAGAAATTCTCCAAACTAATTTAGATGGGCTTTCCTTCCCCATTTTTTTCTGATGGTATGGTGTCTATAGTGGAGCAAATTGCAATGAAGATTCAGGAGAATTAGTAGGACATATCCACCTTTTAGAGCTTAAAACAATCCCCTACTATTGAGGATATTGAGAGTGTCACTCATCAGATAGTATGGCTACTTTTTTAACTCAAGTTCGAGACTGGGATATCCATGAAGCTACCATTCAAAGAAGCAATGAATCTACATGAGGTGCAAGAGAATCTATGTGATATATCTTCACCATTTGACATCAACTAGTTGCCTCTATAGACTGCTCCCTCAAAGATTAGACTCCATTCCCCAATGAATAAGACTCTGGTCTTCGAACCAAAAATTTTAGGTTCCTTATTGTACAGGTGAAACCGTCTTGGTAGTCACCAAAATATATGGATATAAAATCCCTTGATCTCTGTTTGGGTTGATTATATTTTCCTAAGTCCAACTCACACCCCATATATTTGAATATCTTTGGCCCCTTTTTGAAGAGCTTCGCCTACTATTGCCACTTGTCCGTTGTGTACTCCTCACAAGGATTTATTCCCTTGCTTCTCTTCTAAGCCCCGCTAAGCTTCCACATGTCAACATCAAGGGAATTTAAAGGCCTACTTCCCTTCACTTCTCAAGGAAGCTTTGACCGCATTCCATGAAGCATCGTTCTATAGAAACTTTTTGGCAGACCCCACAATCAATACTGGTAGTAAATACTTCTCCATGTGTCCTCTTCTGGGGGATTTTCATCACAACGATGGAAGAATGAACAAAAATCCCCACCCTATCACCATGCATCCTAACTAACTTTTTGTGTGAGTGACACATGTCTGCACGAGGTTCTACTACTTCTATGTTGGGACCACCGCCATCATTTGTAGAGGATGCATCTGGCTTGACGGTAGCTGCATTCCATGGATTAGAAATTTTCTATTGCAATGGCCTTGGGAGATCATTTCTTTAGACACCATTTCTAGGTATGTGCAAGATCATCATGGAAAAAATAGGCCCTTAAGTGGCAAAAAAATCAAAAAAATTAGAGTAGGCAACTTGACGTAAAAATTTGAATAAGTTATCTATGTTATTTCAGAAATATGTAAGAATAGAATCTATAAAATTTAATGTAGTTTCTAAACTACTAGGTTTGTTTTAAAAGAAAAAAATCTATTTGGTAAAAATTTGCAATTTCAATGCATAGTAGTTAAATTTCAAGGAAAAAATAAGAAGTAGGTGTCTATCTGACCACCCTAACTACAATAAAATGATAATATTTTTTTATAAGATTTTAGATATAAGTATAGGACTCATGTCCCGATGTGATGCATATTTTTTGTAATTTTTTTCCAAGTAAATAATTAATTATGATTTTGTTATTACAAATTTTTAAAAATATAGAAACATGTATGTCTGACCACCTTAACTTGGTCAAAACTTCATGGAATTCAATTTTTCATTTTTTAATCCTATAGCATCTGAAGCATGGAATGTGACACATGTTTTGGATTTAAAAAATGTGATACCGCTTGAAAGCTATAGATGTTTTTTAATCAGCCTATCAATCATGACTTTAGTTTTAATTTGAATAGAAAATGAATAATAATTACTTACTAAATTCAAAGTAAAGCATAATTTATATTGGTGGAAAACTAATAATATCCTTTTAAAACCCTTTTCATTTCATCAATTTTGGGTAAAAAAAAGTCGTCAACCACATACCCATCATATTGCCAATTTTTGGCCCATCATGATCCTACACATACCCTTCTCATGATGAAGAAATATTTTCTATTACTGGTTTTCAAGCGGTGGGATTATTTTCTATATATACTACTCCTTTTTGAAAATGAGTTTGGAACATACAAAAAAATAATAAAAAAGATACTAGGTCTTTTTATTATTTATTTATTATTGTATAAGACTCATAGACTATGCCAGTGATGTTCACCCTTTCTATTTCTTAGCTATTTGACAAAACATTATGCTGTGCCATTACTATACTAAGTAGTTTAATTGGAAAATTTCTATGATTTCAATATAATTTTATTGATTCAAACCATGTCTTTGACTCTTTTTTTTAGTAAATATGTATGAGAGTTATTTTATGTTATTGGATAAATCATTTAGTTTTTCATATTTGATTTCTATTATTCTAGAACATGTAGATTGGTGAATGGGCCCTTAAATCCCATCCAAAAGATATATTTATTGTTCCTACACCTACATCTTGGAACATTTCCTTAGTTAGATTTTTATTGTATATACTTGATTCCTTTTCCCATTCCAAAACCACATTTATAGAAGAAGCCAAATTCTTTAAAAACCCATAGGTCACTCAATTTAGCACAATTGGTCCCCCCATTAACTAAGTTTCCCATAAGGTTGCTACTTGTCAAATTTTGGCATCAACAATTACCAATGTATATGAAAAATACGGATAAAATAAAAATGATAAGACAATAACATGCATTACCTAATCCAAATCTTTAATACCTCAAATAGATGCAGTGATGGATGAATTATTTAATTGATTTGATATATTGGTTGCCTAATTCAACAACATAACATTGAGATGGAGATGATAGATGAATGATGATAGATAGAAATGGATGGATGATTCAAGAATGATTTTTGAAACATAAGGATACTTTAAGAATCAACCCCCTCAAATGACTTATGAGAGGTTTGATTTATAGAAAAGGTTTGATTTGAATTGATCGTTGAGATTGAATGTCAATAAGATGTCATAACACATGGCCAAGATTGAAATTTGTAGTATGAAATAGGGTTAGGGAAAAATTAGGGAAATCATAAGGATTAATGGCCAAGATTGAATTATAAGAATAATTCAATCAAGGGTGTAAAGTGAATGAGACAAGAGAAGATAAGAATGGCATGGATAATAAGGTTGGCACAAAAAAGAGGTGGTTGGAGAAAATTAAATAATTATACAATTATTTAATTTGGGAGGTAAGGTGAATAATTGAATAATAAATGCATTATTTAATTATAAAAGACATGTGACATGTTGAATTTTTAAATTAAATAATAATTTAATTCAAAAGTGGATGAAACTGACAAATTAGTAAATAATTAAATAAATAAAATTTATTTAATTATAGTAGAAAAATGACAATAATTAAATGAATAAGAATTTATTTAATTAATAAAGCGAAGAATAAAGGAAAAATTGAATTAATTAAATAATTAAGAATTATTTAACTAATGACCTTAAAAGATAATTATTTAATTATGCAAGTAGAAGGAGGAATTGATATGAAAATATAGGTTAATAGGTGAAGGACAATTTTTTATGTCTATGTTTTGTCACTCTTTGAGATGATGTTCGAGATGATGAGCTTTGTGTCGACTAACATCATTTCAAAGAAGCAAAGGTATGGATAGAGGAAAATGGATTATGATAGAAAGATAGGATGATGAAGAAATAAGAGTGGGATGATATAAGAATACAATGATGATGGGATTATGATTCCCCCTCAAGAGGATAGGCGGGTTGGAAAAACATGGGTATGCTCTTGAAATGAAATGATAAGGAGGGACAAGATGAATGATGCAAGATAGGAAGTGGATGAAGGAGATGAATGATACGTTATGGTACAAGAAAGTGAAGAAACATGATGTTTGATGTAACACTAGACAAGATGCACCAAGGTGATGATGTGTCTCGTTCCCCAATGTTTATCTAGATACAAGATATGAATATTAGCTAGAATAATTTGGATTTGATGCAAATGCAAGATAAAAATGATAACACACAGAAGCAAGAAAGAAAGCATGCACAAATGATGCAAAAAAAAAGGTATTTCCCCTATCAAGCTATAAACTAATGAGTAATTGTTTGATTGATTTTTATTGATGATGATAGTGTTCTCATTGTTGGGAATGGCATATCCCTAGATCAACGCAAGGATGATTGATAATTGATTTATTGGGTGGGTTTACAACAAGATTAGGATCAAGACCAAAGTATGTGATTGGATAATTTGGCAAGATTGATCAACTTGATTGGTATGGATTAAGGATTTCCTTGCATTTGGATTATTGCTTGGATTGATTCAATTGATTTGATTTGAAGAAGTGGTTTGGAATGATATGATAATTTAATTGGATGACAAGATTTAATGAATTGAATAGAAGAATTGATGTGATTGGATTGATTTAGATTGATTGGATTGATGAAGAAATGATTTGACTTGATGATATTATCTGGTTGATAATTTGAATATTGATTTGAAGGAGAAGAATTGATGCATGGAATTGACTGGAATAAATGATTTGGTTTGATTTTATTTCTTGGTTTTTTATTTATTTTTATGGATATATATTTTTTGTCTTTTTCTAGGACCTTTTTCTTTTCTTTTTTTGTATTTTTGGGGATATTTTTATTTTTGGATTTTTAAAAGTTTTATGATTTTTTTAATTTTTGAAATGTTTTAATTTATTGGATTTCTAAAATGTTTTGATTTTATTTTTTATTTTTAAATGTTTTGAGGTGTCAATGGATGAAGATTTGAGTAACCTTTCTGCTAGATACCAATGACAAGGGTAAAACCAAGTCTAGGTGCCAGGGTGGGTGGTATGATAAGGGATAAAATGCTCATTATAGATGGATGGATAAAAAGGATAAGTCATGATGAATGGAACAGATGTATGCATCATATGTGAGCAAGGACGTGATCTCCAAAGACTATGTCACATAGTAATAACATGCCCCATTCTAGCTACAAGACTTAGGTTTTTCTTGGACAAAGCATATGACAATATGATAATGATAGGCTTGTTTGGAAGGATGAGGTATATCAAAAGATATACAAAGCATGTTTCAACACATTTCCCCTATATCTTCATCAAGATCAAAAGGAGAAGGGTGGATAAGTGGACCCAATATGATAGATATGTAGGATGTCTAAAGATGGTAGGTAGTATGGAAATGATATGAAATGAAAATGATAGTTTGGATAGATAAGACATTGTGCCCCCAAGTGTAATTGAAATAGAAGATCAACCTACAGATGATGCCTATTTGTTAGGTTTTCATCATGGTACTTATCCAGGGCACATGTTTACGAGGTTTTCACCATTGGACAAAGGGATTTCTCTTTACTTCTTTTTTTTTTTACTTTTTGAATTTTTGAATTTTTGGATAGGATAAGGAAAATATGGATAAGAGGGACTCAAGTTGCACGAGAGGTGGTAGTCACACTAGAGATGGATGTCATCACATGGACCATGTCAAATGCCATTATGCTGATAGATGTTGGTAAGGGATGGCATGAAAGGGAGATGGAGTAGGTAGATGATGGATTATGATGTGGATTATGGAGGAAAATAATAGATTATGATGCAGATTATATAGGGAGGATGGTGGATTATGATGCAGATTATGTAGTATTTATGGAAATGGATATACGAAAGGCTTATGCAAAAGCATGCACCATAGGGATATGATGGGGAAGACATGTAGGACCGTGGATGGGAGATGGAAAGATGGAGGTATTTTTGAATGGAATCATGACCAATGGTTGCACAAACTGTGATAAATGTTGAAGCTTTTGATGCGGACGAGGTGTAGGAAGCAAAGGAGATGTTTTCCTAAGAGATGGTGGATGTAGCACTTTTGGTACCCACATAGACTTAGTATTGTTATGATTTTTTTTTTCTTGTGGGATTTTTGAAATTCTTGAATGAAGTTGGAATTTTGGATGGAAAGCGATGGATAGGATTTTTGAGATGTGGTTACCTCATTGGATTTGATTGTATTTAGGTTAGGCACCCAAACCATTTGGCGTTTGGACCTTTCCTTTTGAGGTATGGACTTATATAGCTTTTTGAATGTATTTTTCTTTGAATTCTAGCATTGATGTCCTTGGGCATGAGGGTCCTTAGAATTTTTGGCTTTTCAGGTAGAGGCATTGAAATTTTTTCTTTTGAATCCCATGGGTATGGTGAGATTAATGGAAGCTTCATATTTAGACAATGTGTGCATTTGGTGGCCATAATTAGGAATGGTAGGGTATTTATGGATAAATGGATAAGTGGATTTGATGGTAGGGATATTGGGTGTTTGGAGTAATGATGGCATAGTTGATGGTGGAATATCAGGAGTTGGAATTAATGGTGGTGAAATGGATGGTGGAAGGTGTATGGTCACATGCTTTTGACATTTGTAGGATGATGGAGGAGGGATGAAAACATATTTTTTAGGTGTATTATAGGATTCATTATAGAAAGAGGACATATGATGGATGGAGGAAGTAACAACATCTTGAGAATGTTTACCTTGGGGTGTGTATCCAAGGCCTTAAGAGCATGGAGGGACTTTGACATGGATGGGCTCCAAAATAAATTGTTTATCTTGATGGTTAATGTTTAGGATTTTTCAATGGACAATGGGACTAGGTGTAGGTGGAAGGATAGACATGAGTTCCTTATTGGATGGAGAAAATAAAGTGACGGAAGATAATGGTTTTTGTTGTTCTAAGGAGGAAAATTCATGAAAGAGGGTGGAAAGACCAATAGGATATGATGGAGGAATTGTAGTGGGGTCAATAGTGGGTGATTGAGGATCATGAGGATCTTGATTAGCATTGTGTTCACTTAGATCCAAGTTATTTATTTGATCTTCTATGTGTGCGTGGGAGCCATATGTATCATCAAAGGAAGTGGATGTTGATGGATCATGGATAGGGCTAGGTAAAGGTGAACTTGAGATATCTTTCTCATGGATGGGTATAGGATCAAGTTGCTCATGGATAGGCTCTTCATCATTATGGATATCATCTTTATAATAGAAAATATAAAGATTATGGATAGGTTGGATGAAAGTTATTTGATCTTGATTAGGACTATAGTTTAATGTTTCCACATGCTTAGGATTAGTCCCTTGACATACCTTTTGGTTTGCTTGAATGGAAGTGGAAGGGGATGACTTTTGAATAGGCTTGGCATGTTCTCGATGGTCAACAAAATGGAGACATGATGGAGGTTGACTTGGCCTCAATGGGGGAGACTACATGAAGTGGTTGTAAGAATGGATATGATATTTGAAGACTCTTTGGTAGGTTAAAACATATGATTTAGATGAAATGAAGATGTTTAATTCCTTACTAGTAGCCCGTGGGTCACATTTGTTGTAGGTGGATGGGTGGATTTGGATAGTGCCATAGGTTTACTTTTGTAATTTTAAAATTGAGGGCATAGAGTTGATGGAGGATTAGATGATGGAAGGGGTAATGAAGAGTTTGATTGGATAGAAGGTCAAGAGGCCAGTGGATTATGGCTAGGACATAGTGGCTTAGGGATAGGAATTTGATTTGATGGTGGTATGATAAAGTTATAGGGTTCATGAACTAGATTGGTGTTCCCCTTGTCAAATGGAACATGAGAATTGAAAGGCTCTTGATTTTGCTAGCAAGGTGGACTTAGGCTCCTATGTTCTTGTTGTGATATGGGAGGATATAGTGATGTGGAATTGACATGATAGGTAGATGGGTTAGGTTGGGATGATGATGGTGACACATAGGATTGTTGTTGAATGTGTTGGGGTTGGAATGGTGTTTGGACTTGTTGTGGTATGACTTTTTGTTGTGATAATGATGGAGGGGTTACATAGGATAATGGTTGTTGAAAGGTGGATTGATATGGATAAGGTTTGACATTAGAAGAGGTGTCATAGCTTGATGAAGGGGTAACATGAAATGTGGATGGGTGAGGCTGATATGATGATATAGGTGACACATAAGATTGATTTGAAATTTATTGATGTGGTCATTAGAATTGATGTTGTGGTTGTTGGATTTGACAAGTGTACATGAGGTATTGGTCTTTTTCTATGAGTTGTTTAATTTGGGGTGATTGGTTTTTTTGAAGTTGAAATCATTGGATAAGGCCTTGGATCTTATGTATAATTTTTTGGCCTAAGGGTTGTGGTGCTTGATAAAGTGATTCGAGGAGGTTTTGGAATTGGGGTACTAGGTCTTCTAATGTTGGCATGGTGTAAAATTATGTTTATTAGATTAAAGATATGATGATGATTAGGATATTATGTAGAATGGCAAGATTGGATGATTTTGAAGATGTTGCAAGTGTTTATTGGAAGTTTGACTTAGGCAATATCAAACACAAGATCTTACATGTAAATGTGTGAACACACACACAAAACACAATGATAAATTTTTCTTTCAAGATTGAATGTTATGATTAAGAAAACACTTTAATACACAACAAAAAAAATAATGTTAGTTATGTGGGTATGGCCAATTAGGTCTTAAGCTAGGATGTACAAGGTTGACTAGGGATGATTTGAAAGCAAATTCATACCACACAGTTGAGAGAAAATGGTAATCTTCCCTTCACCTTTAATTCCCAAAGGTATAAAGTTCTTTGGGGCTTAGCCAAGAGTGACAAGATTTCAACACCAAAATAGGCATGTATTTGTATTCACACCTTAATTCAGGTTATCCCTTGGAGGGGTTTGTGTTCCAAGCAAGCCTCCTAAGAAGGGTATGAAAAAAGTGAACCAAGTGAGGTG
Source organism: Sequoia sempervirens (assembly GCA_007258455.2). Taxonomy (NCBI): domain Eukaryota; kingdom Viridiplantae; phylum Streptophyta; class Pinopsida; order Cupressales; family Cupressaceae; genus Sequoia; species Sequoia sempervirens. The sequence goes on from VDFB02143866.1 coordinate 122,408, forward strand.
TTTTGGAGAACACAAACACTTGATTGAAACTTGTAGTTGTTAATTTCCTTTAGAAAATAAATATGTGTGTAAAAAAAAAATGGAAGAACTTTTTCTTTTTAAGCCAAAGCCAAAATGTGTGATGGAAGACAATGGTTCTTGTTAAGCCCAATTTCAAAGTATGATTGGAAACAAGATGTTTTTTTAAGCCCCAAATTGAAGTGTATTGATGAGCAATGATTAGAGATGAAAGATGGAATGTGCGAACCTAGGATTTATTTAGCTCCATGTTTATTTTTTCTACACATTCACAAAACCAATAACAAAGCCAAAACCCTAACAAGATAATTGATCACTAATATTAGATGGTTAGCTAGTCAAGACAAATCTGATTTTTGGAAATATTTTTTGCATAAAAAAAAACACAAAGAACAAACCCTTATTGACATTTATAGAGCTTTCCAAAACTATAAATAAATCTGAAAAATTTGTTGTTTTGCACCAAAAATTAAATTTTCATGAAAACTCATAAAAAAATTATAAAAAAATCAAACCAAGTCCAAAAATTTTGATTTTTGGATTGAGGATTCTTGAAACATCCTAAATCTACAAAAAAAGATTATGAAAGGATCTACAACCATCTGTGAGATATAAGCAAATCTTTGTAAAAATCCTAATTTTCAAAGATCTATTTTTGTCTAATTATTTTTCATCCAAATTAAAAAAATAATGAATAGACCCATCAGAGATATTTCCAAACATATAAATAAATCTAACGAATTCTCTAGTTTTCTCTCAAAATTGATTTTTCATTAAAAAAAAGAATTAAAAAATTAAAAGCACCTCAAAAAAATCTGATTTTTGAATGGGAGGCTCTTGATATTGCCCCCAACCTACATTATTTTTTTTGTGAGAAAATACATAGCCGTTTGAGAGATATGGCAAAATCTTTAAAAACAAGAATTTTGTCCCAAAATGATGCAAACCTACAACAAAAAGATAACAAAAATTGCAACAAAAAGGATCCAAATCAAAAATTTTACAAAATTTGTCAAAATATTGAGCCAAAAATAAGTTAGGGGGTTCGCGTTAGGTTCACCAAAATGTATATGAAAATTTTGGATAAAATAAATATGATAAAACAGTAACATGCATTACCTGATACAAATCTTCAAAACCTCAAATAGATGCAATGATAGATAAATTATTCAATTGATTTGATATAATGGTTTTTCAATTCAGTAGATTAATATTAAGATGGAGATGATAGATAGAAATGGATGAATGATTCAAGAATGATTTTGGCAGCATAAGGATACTTGGAGAATCAACCCCTCTAAATGGCTTATGAGAGGGTTGATTTATAAAAAAGGTGTGATTTGGATTAATGGTTGAGATTGGATTTTAATAACATTTTATAATCAATGGCCAAGATTTAAAGTTGTGGTATGAAATAGGGTTAGGGAAAACTAGGGCAATGATAATGATTAATGGCCAAGATTGAATTATAAGATAATTCAATCAAGGGTGGAAAATGAATGAGACAAGAGAAGATAAGAATGACACAGATAATAAGGTTGGCACAAAAAATGAGGTTGTAGGAGAAAATTAAATAATTATACAAATATTTAAATTGGGAGGGAAGGTGAATAATTAAATCATAAAAGCATTATTTAGTTATAATAGACATGTGACATATTGACTTTTAAATTAAATAATAATTTAATTCAAAAATAGATGAAAATGACAAATTAGTAAATAGTTAAATAAATAAAATTTATTTAATTATAGAAGAAGAGGATATTGAATAATTAAATAATTAAAATAATTATTTAATTATAGTAGAAAAAGACAATAAGTAAATAAATAAGCATTTATTTAATTATAAACATGAAGGGGCTAATTAGTGGTATAATTAAATAAACAAAATTTATTTAATTAATCAAGGGAAGAATAAAGGAAAAAATGAATTAATAAAATAATTAAGAATTATTTAATTACTGACCTTAAAAGATAATTAAATAATTAAAATTATTTAATTATGCAAGTAGGAGGAATTGATATGAAAAGGTGGGTTCATGGGTGAAGGACAATTTTCAGTGTCTATAACCAAAACGGGGTTTGACTAAGGAAAACCTCCATTCACCTAACAAACAACAATTTTCCCTTTCTTTGATGTGTGATTTGTAGATTTAGGTCGAAGATCCATTAAAGAGAAAGACTGGAGAAAGTTACAAAGTTTTCAAAGTTGGAATAAATGTTGTGAAATCATGGAAATAGAGCTACAAGCTTTATTTTTGGCTTCCTGATAGTGCTCAACTCGGATCTAGGAGTGGGAAAATTGAAGAACAATAGTAGGAAATAGATTTCTTAGAGCCCTATACAGGACCCATTCACCATATAATGCATGATTTCTTAGTGAGGATTGAAAAATCACTTTCTGCTGTGGGTACACACCTTTCTACCATTTCTAGATCTAGATTTTGATAGTTAGTTTCATCATTTTTCATATCTGTATTGTATTTGCATGATGTAACACATATTTTGAATGAATTAGGGAAAAGGGTCTATTGTTCATCATTTCATTTTGGTGAAACCCCACCACATATTTTTCGATGGTTCATTATGGTGAACCTGACCTTTTGAACATTGTGATTTGTTCATTTTTGACTACCCTCTCATCCTAGGTTCAGATCTTGCATTCATTTGCATTGAATTTTATCTCATTTAGTGTGTCTTCATGTATTTTCAAGGTAATCATGGAAAAAATAGGCCCTTAAGTGGCGAAAAATTCAAAAAAATCAGAGTTAGGCAACTTGGCATAAAAATTTGAATAATTTATCTATATTATTTCAAAAATATGTAAGAATAGACTTTGTAGCAAATTGAATGTAGTTCCTAAACTACTAGGTTTATTTAAAATATATATATTTGGTGAAAATTTGAAATTTCAATGTAGTAGCACTTAAAATTTAGGGAAAAGATAAGAAGTAGGTGTCTGTCTGACCGCCCTAACCACAATAAAATGATAGTACTTTTTTATAAGATTTTATATATAAGAAGAGGATGCATGTCCCGATGTGCTGCATATTTTTTTATATTTTTTTTCAGGGTAAACAATTAATTATGATTTTTATTACAACTTTTAAAAATATAAAAACTCATATGTTTGACCACCTTAACTTGGTCAAAACTTCATAAAATTCATTTTTTTTTAAATCCTATAGTATGTGAAGCATAGAATGTGACACATGTTTCAGATTCAAAAAATGTGATACCATTTGAAAGGTATAGATGGTTTTCAATCAACCTATCAATCAAGACTTTAGTTATAATTCAAATAGAAAATGAATAATAAGTATTTATTAAATTCAAAGTAAAGCATATTTTATATTGGTGGAAAGTTGAGAATCTCCTTTAAAAACCCTTTTCATTTCATCAATTTTGGGTTAAAAAAATGTCGTTAGCCACATACCCTACACATACCCATCATATTGCCACTTTTTGGCACATCATGATCCCATGCATACCCCTTGTTTTCATCTAAACTTTCATTTCATTTTAAAGGTTTTAGGATTGGATATATTTGTGCTCTTTGGATCTAAAAATTTATAAGAAAATCATTCATCTTTCATATCATTTCATCATATTATCTTTCATTTGAAAATAAAAACTAAATTTTATATTAACATAGGTGTTCTAAGTTGTCATTTTATTACATTTTGCACTTGCATTTCACATTGAATTTATAGAAAAATCAGATTGAACCTTATTTTACCAAACATGAATCTAGAAACTACTGAAAAATACTTAAAAATATATAAAAAAATGTTTCAAAGCCATAATCTAGGACTGATTCACCCTAGGGTGAATGAGTCCCTGATCAAGCTACATTCTATATTTTTGGGCATTAAAATTTTTATTTCTACATTTTTGTTTGTTTCTTTCAAATATTTTTTATAGTTTACAAAATTTTTGTTTCATTCACTTCATCATATCTAGTTTAATTTGATAAATTTAGTGCATTGTATTCTTCCCAAATTACATTTACAAGATTTCATTTTCAAATTGTTTCATAGTGTAATTAGAAAATTTCCTTGTTTAAATATGAAAATATAAAAAATGAATAAGTGATCTAGCAATGTGTGGATGTACTTAATATCCTTGGTTGATGTTTTAAGTTGGGTTATTGGCCATAACCCTAAGAAATCTCATCTTGTTCAATCAATTCCTATTGAATGTCCTCTTCAAGTTAACATCACTAGGGAAGATTATGCCAACATGCATGAATTCATAAATGATTGCATTAGAAATCATGAGAGTATTGAATCCTTTTATCCTTCCATGAAAAAACCAACACAACTTGAGATGTTTCATCTTTTACATCCTATAATTGTGTCACAAAATAAGCCTATCTTCTCTAATCAAGTGCATAGGCATCCATCTTATGACCAAGGCTCTAATATTTTAACTAAACAAAGATGTGAAATAATTAATGAGCATGAAATTCACAAACTTTTAGAGCAACTTCCCAATGAAGAAACTAAAGGATTAGGATATCAAAATCCTCCTCCCAACATAAATTTCCTCCTTCATAATGAAAGACTAATGCCTCAAAATGATGATAAGGATGATAAGATCATATTAGGTCATCTGCCTCAACATATACCTTGAAAAATTGGTGAATTGAGCAAAAGAAAAATGCCTTAAAAACTTTAAAAACTCAAATTTCAATATCTTATGCCTGTAAATGAAATAATCTTATACACTCTTCTACAAAAATGATTTATAACATTACCACCCATCAGAGAAAATTGAAATCAAAATACTAAGAATAAAAAAAGTCTCACTGTCAATATTATAGAAGCATTGAGTATAGTACTAATGAGTGTCATGGTTTATGGCGAGTCTTTAAATAATATAAACAATCCTTTAAAGTGTATCCTTTTTCTCATCTAGTGTAGAAAAAAGTATTGCTTTTTTCACACTTAATTTGGGAATAATTAATATTAAATTAAACCAAATGTTTCCTTGATTTGGTATTGTAATGTGTTATACACATTCACATTAAGTTTAGGTTCCTTTTAAGCTAAATAGACCTAATTTTACCATAATTTACTGTTGTGAAGTGTATTTATTTACATCAACACACTAATTTTTAGGCCCTCTTACATTTATGACGTTCAAATCATCATAAATAGGCCTCTAAGACCCTTTATTAAGAATTCCAAGGCTTATTTAAATTGAAATCTTGACATTTACAACAAATACACTTAATATTCTAACCCCATGACATTTACTCAACCTGAAAAGCTAAGGTTGGACCCATACCCACCTTGGTTGTATCAATCCCCCTAGGTGGGACCCATATTCCACCTTGGGCATATGAGTCCCATTTGGATCCTTTTTAAGGTTTTGAGAGGGAAATCATGGTTTTCAATTTAAATTTTATGAATGTTGGAATTTAGCATCTCATAAAATTTAAATTAGATGGAGTGGCTATATAATTAAGTTTTCAATTAATTATTTCACTTACCAATCAAGATTCAAGCATCCTATGATTTGGAAAGAGCATTTAGATTATTCAAGAGCATACAAGGGAAGATTTGAAGAAGATTTTTGCAACATTCAAGATTTATTATCATGTTAGAGGCTCGATGAGTCATGAATGTGGTTTTGAGCTAATATTGTGATGTATTATTTAAGATCAATTCAATTATTAAAAGGAATTATACTTCATTGGGAACTATGATCAAGATTTGCATCTATTGAGGCATTTCATGCTTGTTTGTAGATCTACAAGGTTTCAAACATGGTTATATTGTTTCATCTTATGTTTCATATTTTATTTCATTCATGTTTCATTTCTCATTAAGGTTTGATTACCAAAACAATATTTGATAAAAGGAACACCCAAATTCCCTAACAAAACAACATTTTCCCCCTCTCTTTATGTGATTGGAGGTTTATAGGCTCAAGAAAGACGAGATTAGAAGTCTTCAAATGTACCAAAATAGAAAAGTTACAAAATTTATCAAAGTTGTCATAAAAAGTTGTCAAGGCTTACAAAAAAATAGATATAGAGCAAGGTATCTTAGTTATTTACATGAAATTAGTGGCAAAGTTCTTATTTCGGCCATCTTGAAAGGCTCACAAAGTTTCAAATGAAGATTATTGTCCTAGGACACTTTTCACCTTTTTGGGACACTTTGCAATTGTTTGGGAGTATGATTCCCAGTACTACCCTTTTTTCAGTCTTTTGTAGATCCAAAATAGTCAATATGTGATTCTAGATCTTTCCTAGAAACCCTATACTAGGACTAAATCACCTAGTATAGTGTATGAGTCCCAGTACACCTTAAAAGCAACAATTTTCAAGAATTTTAGGCTTTTCTTAGTCATCTTCATTTCTCTAGGTACTTGTCTATTTTATTCCATTTATCAGTTTTAGTACATGCTTTCAAATTCCATTTTCTAGGTCATATAGCTTGATTTTCATATCCCTTTCATTTTCATCTTTTTAAGCATCTGATTAGTAGTGAACCCCATTTTAATCACACCTAATGAAACCTCCTGGTATTCCTTTTGTCAATTGAGTTCCCTTGATTGAGGGATCTCTAAGGTTTCATAGTGAACTAGAGTGAAATAGGTCACTTATCCTTGTGTGTTCCATCTTCTAAAAGGTGGAGCTTCCTTGTGTTTAGCTCCTTTCCATGCAATAGTTGTAGGATCCTAAGATGATCACTATTCCATGCTTTAGATTCATTTTTAATCACTTTCTTTCTAAGGATCTCATTCTCATAACTTATATTGGCTCAAATTTGACTTTCAATTAGTGGGGGGAAAAGGATAGATAGCCTTTTCCTAGCTTTGCTACTTGCAATGGTCCCTTTGGCTAGTTTTCCACCTTTCATATTTACCAATTAAGACTAGGATGTGGAAGAATTTCTAATAGGTTGACTTGCATATTCCTTCCTATTCTTTAGCTTTCATTTTCATGTTTCTTTGTGATTTCATGTGCATAATGTGATCCCCCATAAGGTTATGTTTTATGGTTCTCTCCCTTTGTGCATTATTCTATTTGTATCTACATTCTTCTCTATGTTGTAACCATTTTATCTTTTCTCTTGTCTTGTGTTTTCTCTTTGGGAATGACAGTAGGCATCGGGACATTTAGGTCTCTTCCATGTTGACCCAAAAGATTTTTCTTTGTTTTTGCTCTTTTTTGTATTATTCTTCTAGTTCTATGAGTATTTTGGGAAAGATGATTTTCTTGAGCTCTATAACAACATTCTAGCAAATCTATACTAACCCTTAATCCATAGATCCCTTATGTATTTTTGGGTACAACCCCTCCTTACTTTTTCATAACATAGCTCTATTTTTTGAACATATGACTTGGCATAGGGATTTCCAAGTAAGCTCTTATGTCTTGGGATGGAATATTGGATACTTTAAAGGTATTTCTCAAAAAAATGGTGTTAGAAACTACTTTAAAGTGGGGGAATACATCGATGATATCTTTTGAAATTTAGCATATTTCATGGTGTGATTTTATTTTTCTTGTGACCAATCCTTTTCTTGGTGGTTTCATTGGGTTTTATGTCCTCCAAGAGCATGATATTTCCTAGTATATGATTTTTTACTTAGTGGTGATGTGACACACTACATTCCCTAAGTTGTGAACCTATTACTCTCTATTTTTCCTCTCTTGGAGACATTCGGCATGATGTTCCTTAAGAAGAAGACCTTACAAAAATGAAAGCAAAATCCTTGTGACCAAAACCTATTATTCTTAAATTGTTTAGCATAATAAAACTTTTTAGCCTTTTGAAGCTCAAATCCAAAATTCGAGGACACCTAGCATAACACACCTTTCTTTCCTATGGAGCCTTTCCTATATTTGGGACTGCTTAGCATAACACACCTTGGTTTCCTATGGAGCGTTTCTTGTGTTTGTGAGTACTTAGCATAATACAACTTGTAAATTTCTTGTAGCATGGTATTGTGGTTCCTTGTTGAAGTTTTTAGGAGGATCTATTTGATTTGGTATGGGATCCTAATATGATTCTCTCATTTTCCACCCTTTATTGGAAGGCTCACCTTGTGGGTGGCTTGAGGTTCCACTACCCTAGAGTGAGCATGAATGATAAAATAAAAATTGATAGTTTATATGTATTCTACATCATTTTGGACAATATAGGCTTGACCTTACTAATCTTTGATAGTGTATGATTGTGTATCTTTGTTATTGTTTCATACATAAGCATCTTGAATTTCTACTTTAGTGTGATTTTGACATGGGGTCAAAATCTTATTAAAGTGGGGGAAAAATGTAGTGTCAGAGAAAGTATCCCTTCTTCGACACTTAATATTGGAATAATTAGTAATAAAGTAAGCTTAATTATGCATTAACTCAGTGTTGTAATGTGATTTTCATGTTCACATTAAGTTTAGGGCCCTTTTAGATAAAATGGAGTTAATTGTGCCTTATTTTTAATGTCATAAGTTGTATCTTTACACTTTTACATTAATCTATGGATTTATTAATTAAATTTGAGGTTAATTTTCCTTAATTTTCCCCTTTAATTCAAAACCAAGCCTAATTAAATACAAATTCCAAGGGATAAATCCCAACATTCATAAATTCCATTTCACAACACTTAGCTTTAAAAAGTGTGTTTCCTAGATAGATGACCTAGGACACATTCACCATAGGGAAAATGGGTCCTCACCTAGTTCTAGGACCCCCTGTTTGTATAAAATTTCACATTTTTTAAAGTGTGTCCTAGGTGGGTGACCTAGGACCCATTCACCTATGGTGAATGGTTAATCACTTAGACCTAGGACCCTTCATTAGGATATTTTTTTGGTAGTATTTTAATTATTTCAAATCCATGATTCAATTCTAGCTTCTGATATTTGAATTTCTACAACAAGTACACAATTTTTTTCCATTTCTTGATTTTCATTATGATAATTAGTTTCATCAATTTTCAAATATATATTGTATTTGCACCATATAACACATATCTTATATGAACTAGGGAAGTACTTGTCTATTGTTCATCATTTCATTTTGGTCAACCACCACCACATATTTTTTAACAATTCACATCTAAAGAAACAAGGAGAAGACTAGTAAGGCACATGTGAGTCAACCTATAGCAGGTTGGTTGCATCCGAATATTGTTCATCATATGTAGAGGATGGAAAACTAGACAAAGAACAACATAAACTATAGTACTAGGAGTATCACCAACTTCAATGTGTGGTGAGTTACTCTTTTTAGGAGGATTATCATGGTTGCTATTGTCTAATATCATGGAATAATAAAACAATAAATTTAATTCATTATGCACTTCCTCATTAGGTCTATCAATTTCATCACCATCATCCAATTTAATCACAATGAGAGGTAAAATGATAATATCCAAAGAAAGTCCTAGTCCTTGTTGCAGTTAAGATATAGGAAATTTTTTCTATGGTGAAGAGTGAGAATCATTGTGTATTACTTTAGTTGAGATTGGATGTTGATTTTTTTGTTACTATCTTTGTTAACCTTCAATTTAAATAGCACAAAATCTATGCCTAAGCTTTGTATCATTTATATTTCTTTTTGTATGATTTTTAAGTTGCATTTGTGTAGGAGTGAGTTTTTCAACCACATGTTTCTTTTCTTCCCTTAGAGAGGAACAAAAGGAATAGTGGGAGGCTCTTCAACCACTTTCTCTTTAGCTTTGTAAAAAAAATTGATCTTAGGAGGTAGAAAAAGACTTGTTTTGTTGTCTCTTGGTATTTTGTATGATATAAGAAAAGCATTTTTCATGGGTTGGTCTCGGTTACTTAAATGGACTTTTGGTTCAATCATGGTTTCATCAAGGATAGGAGGCTTAATCATGTGTTGAGGAAATTTGCTAAGGGACAATTCTTCTATGTTTTTTTCCTTAAAATTTTGGTAGGATTTGAAAAAGAAGTCTTCATGAGGTTTAATAGGTTCTATATTTTTGGGCCAAAATAATTCCAGTGATAAATTCCCATGTGAAGAAAAAGGATTAAATTTACTATGATGCACAGTATAGATTTCAATTCCAAATGAAAACTTTAAGCATTTATGCAAAATCAACAGGACCACTTCCATGGAGAATAGCCATGGATAACTAGGCTTCGCATGGAATAGATCCAACATTGGGATGATGGAGAACTTTTAAAGGAAGAGTTATCGAACCTATTGTAGGGAAAGAAAAACCATTATGTGTTTTGATCCATGCTTTCAATTGTTCATATTTGTCTTGATAAAGCTCATGAAAAAATAATAATTCCTTTGTGATCATGTTATGTACACAAATAGGATCAATTAATATCCATTAGTGGGCATGTTCTCTACACAAAGAGGAGCATTAGGTGCATTTCTTATTAAATATTTTGATGAGAAAGAAATTTCAAGATGAAAATTTGTTTTCTCATTACAAGGCTGAATTTTGATCAATCCAAATATATTATCTATGGGAATTTGGTCATTCATATGCACGTTATCATCATTTGTTTCAACATTCATCACATGATTCTTAGTTTCATTGGCCTTGACAAATGAAATATTATGATTTGGCATTGGGTTGGTAAATATTTGTAGGGTTTGATTGGGAGGGGAAATAGACTTATTACCTCTATCATTGACACCACCAATTTGAATATCATTGGAATAAATGAGGTTTTAGACCATGTATTTAAGATGCTTACAATGTTCTATATCATACCTATTTTGATGGTGAAAATCACAATAGGAATTTTGTATAAATTTTGAAGGTAATGGCTTGGTAAGATTAAGAACTTTAGCTAGAGGTAAGGAAATAAAGTTCTTTTCTAGAAGCTGCAACATGGTGTTATGAAGGGTATTAGGAAAGAGAGTAAACTATCTATTCAAATCCCAAAAAGTAAAAGGATTAGTGCACCAAAATGTAAATATAAATTTTGATGGATGCTAGAACAAGAGATAGCGACTAAAGTAGATGAGTAGGCTAGTTGCCAGTTAGCATGCGGTTTATACCAAGAAATTTGACAGAGAGGATAGTTAGTGGGGTCATTTTTGGTAATAAATAGCTCATATGACACACTTATGATCAAAACTGACCCACATAGTCCCCATCAAAGAGAAAGCAATAGCATGCTTTAGCAAATACACATGTCTATACTCAGCTAAAGATATGAGCTCTATGCGGTTTTCAGATTGACTCATCAAAAGGTCGACCAAAATTTGCTTCCACTAGGTGCTACACACAAATTCAACCCTACAAGCTCACAAGATTGCTACGTGATTTTCTATGTGGGGAAAAAATACTTGTATTATATTAACTACTTCACCATATGTTTACTATCTTGAAGAGAAGTTTAAAACAAAGGTGTATGGTGTTGAAGGAAAGGGTATGTTTGATGCTTTAGAAAATGATGTTTATGTCCACATTTCAGCTTGTTCAAGGGATGGTTCTCTTATTGCTAAGATATCGGTTTCTGAAAATGGAACAAATACACAGTGTACAAAAATATATAAATGATAAATCTATATATAGAAATAGAAAAAAGTGGTAGATTCATTGGGAAAATGATTTAAAAAACCTTCACAAGTAGCATAGAAATAGAAAATTTTACCAAATCTGATAGCATCTATCAACAACCCTTTTTTTAATTTTATTCTCAAAATTTTTCTTTAAATGTAAAAGTGAAACAACAGCTACAAGGTTATCAATAAAATAGAAATAAAACAAAATTTTAGCATGCATGTAAGTTAGGTTACTTCTATAAATGTAAACACAATTCCACAAAAAAATTAAATTGTATATCAGATATATGATTACATTAGCAAAAAAAAACATGTATCAAAACACAAAATAGATGTTAAGACTCAAACGGGGCCCTCCTTCTAGCACCATAATGAAGCACCCCTAAATCTGCAAATGATCAATCTCCAACACTCATTAGTGGGCTTAGTTCACATATGAAAATTTATGAATACTCCTATGAAACAACATATCATACTCCAAAAATGCAACAAATAACAAGGATGATCAAAAAGCATGGCATGTACCTATTCTGTAGTGGATTGGTGTCACTTGTGCAAAGTGAACCTTTCCCAATCCTTGATAAGCTAAATGATAAAATGCCTTGAAGATGGAGTGAAGTGGAAAAAATTAGTTCTCAATTGAAGAGAGTAACCTTGCATAAGATTGTAGATGCATTGTTGAAGAATGAAGCTTCTACTTATAGACTCTCAAATTGAAAGAGTTCTCAAAAGAGAGCAATGTGGGATAATATTTTAGCCAATGAGATGGAGCCACTTGTCACCTTGTAAATGGTTGAGGAATGTGTAAGTTTTGGTCAATGTACCAATAAATGATATTGGTTGGCCTTTTTCAAATTCAAATTTGGCTTGTTGGAGTGAGAACAAGTGTCCTTAATGCCAAGTGGGGGACATGTAAGAGGGAAGTTATTTCCATGTTGGAAGGTACAAATCAACTTGTTTTCAAATTCAAACTTGAGGAATATTCTCAAAAGATGATTTCTTGAGGGAAAATGATGATTTTAATAAATGAATTAAAATGCTTTATTTGTGTAAGTGGGAAAAGCTAGAGGATGTGATCAGTGATTAGATTAGTTAAGATGATGCTAGATGCTTTTGACCCATTTGACTTAAATACTTTGATTTATTTAAATCAAAAGGGATGGAATATGAATTTGGGATTTAATTAAATAAAGTTTGGTTTATTTAATTAAAAGGGGGATGCAAGATAAAGGTTAATTAATTTGAAGGAGATGAATCTTAGAGATGATTTATGAAAGATGGAATGTTAGTATGTGATTAAAATTAATTTATTTAAATGAGGTAATGGTAAAGTGAATTTATTTAATTGAAGGATCAAATGTTAGATTTAGTTAAATGAAGGTTATTTAATTAAACTAGTGGATTGAAATGCATGCATATTTTGCGTGTCTACAATATGCAAGGATCTCATTGTACACAGTTGTGTTGTAATTTATTCACTAGTGCAAGCACACATTGATGTTGTTGTAGTGCCCTCCATTTCGGTCGTCGTTGATGTTAAGTAAGTTGTTGTTGGTAATGTCATGATGATGTGGTGAGTTTATTATTTAATTTAATTTTAAGGTTATGAGGTAACACTAATAATATGTTTGGATTTGATTAATAAAATTAATTTAATTATAAGGTTACCTGTTTCATTTGGAATTAAATAAAGAATTAGATTCAATGATAAACGTCAATTTAATTATCGTTGGGAGTTAGTTATTTAAAATAATTAGATTAAATGAGGAAAGGTAATTATCATTTAATGATTAAATTCAATTAATAAATTTAAAAGTGATAAAATATTAAAGAGGATTAAATATTAAAATTGTACTTAAGTTTAAATAAATTACGGTAAAAATATTTATTCAATTATATTTTAATTAAAAGTTAATTATTTATGAAAATTTGTTTTAGTTAAAATTTAGAGTTAAGTGGAAGTAATTTAAAATAAAAGAAGTTATTGGTTGAAATTAAATAAAATAAATACATAAAGTAATGATTAATTAAAGTGAGAAAATATTAGAAAGGATTAAATATTAAAATTTTACTTAAGTTTGAATGAAGGTAAAAACAAGAAAAGCTAGTAAAAGTTGGTACCTAATTATAATTGATAAGTTAATAATGTTATTATGGTAAGTAATGTGACAAAATAAATTCTAATAAAATATTATTAATGTTTAAAAGGGTAAATATTATTGCCAATAGATTTTAATTAATTAGCATGATTTGAAATAAAAGTTATGATACTTTTGTGTTTTGGAAAATAAAATATTATTAATGGTTTAAATGAATTAAATAAATCAAACTTGAATATTATAATTAAATAAACAATAAAAATGCAAATAAATATTATTTGAAATTCAAGTTTCGGTTTGGGAAGGTGAAAAGTCATTCGGTGGTTGGGAATTCGTTCTTGGTTGGTAACTGACCAAGAAAGAAAATAAGAGGGTGATTTTTTCGAATGCCAAGGGGGACTTTGGGAAGATAATTGGCAACCTATGAAGAGAGGAAGTAATTTTACTGAAAGTAATTTCCACGAAGGAAGGAACAAGAAAAGAGATTCAAAAGGGAAAGCGACTTCCAGGTTTTCTTTTAAATATTTTCCTTACAAATAGTGAATAGATGTTTTCCTGTGAAAGATTTCCTTCTTCCTTGAAATCTTTTGTATGCCAACTTCAAAATTTAGCTGAGTATTTTAAATGTCTTATTTTTTTTGGGCTGTACAAATTTGTATTTTCCTTCCTTTCATTTTATATATACTTACATAAATATGGTATTCAATATATGTATTTTGAGACTGTAAACTATCTGTAAATGAACTGTTTTCTGTGACTTTATTGAAATAGTCTAGTTGTGTCATCCATAACATATTTTATACAAACTATTTTGCTGGTAAATTTAAAGGGTTTCTCCAAAATCCAGTTTTCTATTTGCTGTCCAAAAATCTCAAATAGCTAGAGTACAGTTTTGGCGTTATGCTTAAAATACGAGGTTGCTGTCAAGTTGCTCCCTTATGGTTGCATTTTGCTGATAATAAATATAATTTATAAAGAGTTAAATTAAATTTTGGTCTGCTAGTATGATAGGTTTTGAGATAAATAGAGAAATAATAATGGTGTTAAGGGTTTATTATAAAATAAGCTGCAGTTTGTTAATTATTAAACTTAGTGGTTAAAATAAATTGATTATTAAGGGAGTAATACTTGGAGGGAAATGATTTATTTATATTAAAATAATTGAATAAATAAAATATAAAATCAATCATAAGTAAAATAGTAATTTTATTTAGGTTAAGGTTGTGCTGTGAAGAAATAGATTTTATCCCAGCTAGATAAATGATCTCTTATTTTTAATCAGAAAGTGAAGATTATATATATGTATATATTTGTTTATAATAATTAGAGTTGAAACATTGTACAGAATTAAATAGCCTCGCTGATTTCTTTGTCAACCTGTCTGAGTTAGGGCATTTGAATTACCAACTACATATATGAGTGACTTTCTATTTATTTTGAATTTATATATTTTTTATTACTATTCTTTTTTATATATATATATATATATATATATATATATATATATATATATATATATATATATATATATATATATATATATGCGTATGGTTATATAAACAAGTATAGATACATAATTATAGGTTAAAAGATTTGAAGTGAAGGTAGTCTTTTATATATTTAGGATTTATGAGGTTATTTCAATATATAAGCAGATTTGTATGATGAGTATTATTCAAAAGAAAATGGTTCGTATTTATATAATATGTTTATAAAATATGAATAATTTCTTTAATTGTTTTGTTTATGATTTTATGGTGGTGTAAAAGTAAAATATGAATCGAGTGTTAGAATGTTCTGTAAGATAGTGAGTTAAGTAAAAGTGTAATTTTATTTTAGGTAAATAATTAAAGTGAAAATGGTTATTTCGATAGATTGCTTAGTAAAATATTATTTAACAAAAGATTTTAACGGAATAAACATTATTGAATTAGGTATTTAATTTTGTTGTAGATAAATGAACTGTGTATTTAGTTAAAGTAAATCGATTTGTATGGTTAATTAAGTTTTAGGGTTCACTAAAGAAGATAAGTGATTCTACATTTACATAGTTTCTTTTACTTGAAGGTTAATGATAAAGTTATTTTTAAGTGAGGATAAATCCCAGGTTCATAGGTTAATTAATTTAAATGATATTGATTAAATGTTAAATGGTTTTAATTACCTTTTTGTTATCTAATGAGTCTATGAATGATAATTATTTATCAAACTACTGTGTGAAATAATCCATTAGTGTCGTCACCTTAGTATTATAATAAAGTTGTAAATTATAGAATTGTCATCTTAGTATTACATTTTAAAGTTATAATTAGGATTCGTATTAAACAGTTGATGGAGTTGGTTATCTTATAAATGATATAGTTATTTTAAATATAATTATTTGTAGTAAATACTCTCTTAATTAAATTAAGTGGATATATTAAAATAAGTGGTAAAAACGTTGAAATAATGCTTAAATTAAAGGAAGGTCTTTATGGTTATAATGTGTGAGTAAATGTAAACAAAGTGTTTTGATTATTGGTTTAAGTGTTATTTAATTGTTTTAAGATGGGTGTTATTTGTGGGATATTTATGGAGATGTCTCAATGGCCTGTTCATTGTAAGTGTTTTAAGATAGTGTTCTTCAAGGTTGATGTGTTTGATGGTTTCCTTGTATGGAATTATTCCTTAAGACTTTGTAATTAATGTGTTTATATTCAGAAAATGATTTATTTATAGGAGTTAGAAAATTAGAATTATTAGGTAGTTAAGTTAGGTATTATGTTATTGGGTAGGTTAGTAAAGTGATTAGAGAGAGAGTTTCCTTATGTTAATAATTTGGGTAACATTGATAGATTAGTTTATTCTCAATTTGATTAGTTTCAAGTGGGATAGTTAACTTAGAAATAATGAAAAGTAGAGTTTTGTATGTTGTTGATGTATGTAGATAATATTGGCGATAAGGATTATTTCTATTTAGGTGGGAGAATTGATTTATAAGATAAATGGAAGTAAATAAATTTGAAAACTTTAAATAGTTGGGTATTACGATAAAGGCTAGTGAATGATTGTTGATTCGATAAATGTTTGATTAATTATATTTAGTTAAACAAAGGGTTTATGTAAATGAATAAAATTAGATGATCTTTTCTAAGTCAATTTCCCTCATATTCTTTTAATAGTTGATTTGTGGGGTTTCTATAAGAACAGTTCTAGAAAATACTTGTGATTGATATCAGGATCAAATTGTTGGTTTGAGTGGGTTGATCTTCGAAGGGAGATTGTTGTTATAATGTGTAAATTGGAATATATTTGTGTTTGAAAGAGTATACTTGTGAATAGTGTCTTATGGCTTAAACCATTAGATTTTATTTTCACTTCGCAATATTGTGCTATCCTTAAATGTTGGAAATGATTGATCTTTAAACTAATGTTCTTTTTAAAATGTTTCAAGTTACTTCTTATTGAATGAATGGATATATTATTAGAATGTGTGGTTTTATGGATTCTTTCGATGTGACTTTTCGTGAGTTGATTTTGAGTTGGGATTTTCTCTCAATTTAATGTATGTTGCTATTATGTGGGAACCCATTCTTTACTAAGTGTTCTTTACTCTAAGTGGTAAATCGGTTAATGTTATCTTTGCCATGATTGATGGTTCTGCTTGAGTTGTTAATGAGTCAAATTAAAAGTTCTTTGAGTTATGGGTATTCCGAGAGGAGAAAATAGAGGTTTCCCTTGGATGTCTGATTTAGTTCGTATCGAAGTTGTTGATGTTGTTTAAGGGAGTTGTTGATCTTATTTTGATGTATTCTCTCATCATATTTGAATTGAAAATAGTTCTTCAAGGTTTTTCTTTTATTGTTGTCAGATTTTCATGGGGAAACCCTAGTGTAACTTTATGAGAATCTTCCAGAGGTTTATTTTACTATTGGTTAATGTTCCTCCTTTTATGTGCCCTTGTTGTGGCAAATGTTTTGGTTTCATGTTTTTGAAAGGGTTGTACGAGGAATCATGGAGATTTTGATTATGTATTTATGGCAAGATGGGTAATGCCTTGCATGCTGCTCTGTTGTGATATAATGTTCTTGTTATGTTGTACAACCCTTGGATTTGGTTTTATGTTTTGAGTGTCTAGAGAGAGAGAGTGGCTCTAAGTGGGTGGTCGGTGCACAAAGGGGCGCCAGGATAGCCCTCGTTAGAGTGAATTTAATAAGTGATAATTTAAATAATTAACTAGGGGGTGGGTAGAATCACATTAAAAAGATAATTGATGCCTCATCCGCCTTTGAGTGCTACTACAGACTAAAGGGGATTGAGAAGGCCGTGGTTGGCAAGATCGTTGCCTTGTCTTCATGAAAGGTTAACGGTTCCGCATGAGCAACCCTATGGAGCGGTTCCTTGAGATAGGTAGCCTGGATAACCATAGATGGAGGCGGTTCCTAGTGCTTGGTTGCCTGGATAATCCATCAGTAGATGGAGGCGGGTACCTTGCAGTAGGTAGCCTGGATAATCCATGTTAAGCCATGCGATGACACTCTCCTCTAACACTCCTTATGTTGTTACTTTGGAAATCCTCTGGAAGTGGGTCTTTGTCTTGAGTTGATGGATCATAGTTGTTTGAATTGATTTATGGTTTTACCCTATTTTATCTATGGTGTATTCTATGGTCTTGTATAAATCTTGTTGATAATTTGGGTTTCGACCTTGTACTCTTATGGTACTGTGATATGATGTTATTGTGTTGGTTAATTACAATTTGGAAATGTATTATGTTTGGAAGTGTTTCATGATCATCCTTTGGTTATTTGTTTGCTGGTTATTGCTTTGATTTATGTGATGAGATTTATGACTCTTGGATGTGGTTGATTATGTCATTGTAGTTCCAGAGTGTTATGATACTTTTGTATGACGTTGAGTCTTGTGGTTCTCTGTTGGATGTTCTTGATTGAGGTCTCTTTCTTGTTAGCTCCTAGCACGGGGGGTGGGTCTTCGGACTCACATGGTCGGGAGGAACGTGCTAAGCACCCCATTGGGTCCCTAGTTATGGATCGTGAGGTGTGGATTGGTGCTGTTGCGGCAACTCCAGAATTGTAGTTATCTTGGAACCAGTTATGATATTGTGCATCATGTTATCTTGTTGTATGGTTTCCGTTCATGATTGGAAACACTTTTGTATCATTGTACTTCTTGAACATTGTACTGTAATGTAATATTGGCCATGGTAGCTATTATTCAATGCATACCCAAATGGTTTCTTATCAATGCTTAAATATGAATGTGTTATATTTGTTATTGTTTACTTTATATCTTTGGATTTTATTCTTTATTGCTGTTGTATGGATCTAAGTTGCGTAATGACTCTTCGTGTACCCCAAGGGATGTATGTGTTAGTGAATTTACTTTAATGAATTCATGTTATGACTTAATGTGTATTACATGTATGTTATGTGTATTTTTAAAAAAAAAATTGCGGTAATTATTGTGTTGTTGTCCTTTGGGGTTCACATGGCTGAGCGTTATAGTTGCATTCAAATATTTGATTCTATAGGTTGATATCATAGCCATGATTACATGTCCATCCCTTAATCAGGGTAATTCCAACATAGTCTTTTCACTATAGCATCATTGAGCCAAAATAAACATAGTTTTATAAATAAAGTAAAAAAAATTGCATAGGCCTGAATAGCCCCCCAACTATTTCTACGAATTTCTATCAAAACAACATTATTCGCCATATTCAATATCTCTAACTTTTGAGTCTTAAAATTTCTTGAGGAACTTCATTACAATATATTCAAGAACAACAAGATACCCATTTCTTTTATTTGGATTTTCCTCAACCCAATGGTCCCCACCATGAATTTTATGATTGTTTTAGCTTTAAGGATTATTGGAGCTATGTTTTGATGGTTCCATACTTTTTAATGATTATTGGGCTCTAATAAATTTTCTTTCATGTTGAATGCATCATTCATAGCTATTAATGGGTAAAATTCATTATGTGAAGCCTATTTTTTTCTCCAATTTATTATTGTTTGTTGTTTTCTCTACTTCAATTTAATCAATTTAGGTTATTCTTCCATAGAAAAATGTAACCCTTTACATTTTCTTACTTTTTTGTGCCCTCCTAATTTAAATTGGACTTAATAGTGTCGTAATTTAGTGTTGATAAATGTACCCCTTTGCATTTTCACACTTATTAGGGACCTCTTAATTAAATTTATCTTAATTATGCCTTAATAAGTCCTATCATTCATCTAAAATCCTAATCAATTGCATTTTTCAAAGGGGAATCTTGACAATAATTAATTCCTAAACATAACACTTTACCTTGAGCAATATGTGTTCTAGGAATAGGGACTTGGGACCCATTCACCCATGGGGGAATGGGTCCTCCCTAGACCTTTGGAAGTAAATTTAAATTATGTTTTGGTGGTAGGGTATCTGCAGGATTATGATGGGCCAAAAAGTGGCAATATGATGGGTATGAGGCTGATGGCTTTGGTTTAACCCAAAATTGATGAAACAAAAATGGTTTTTAAAGGAGATTCTCAAATTTCCACCAATATAAATTATTCTTTACTTTGAATTTAATAAGTAATTATTATTCATTGTATATTTGAATAATGACTAAAGTCCTTATTTATAGGCTGATTGAAAAACATCTATAGCTTTCAAATGAAATCACATTTTTTGAATCCAAAACATCGGTCACATTCTATGCTTTGCATACTATAGGATTAAAAAAAGAAAAATTGAATTTTCATGAAGTTTTGACCAAGTTAAGGTGGTCAAACATACAAGTTTTATATATTTTTTAAAAGTTGTAATAAAAAATTCATGATTAATTATTTACTTGGAAAAAAATTACAAAAAAAATGCATCACATTAGGACATGAGTCCTCTACTTATATCTAAAATCTTATATTTTTTTTATTATTTTATTGTGGTTAGGGTGGTCAGACAGACAACTACTTCTTATTTTTTCCCTGAAATTTAAGTACTACTACACTGAAATTTCAAAGTTTCACCAAATAGTTTTTTTTTAAAACAAACCTAGTAATTTAGAAATTACAGTCAATTTTCTATAGATTCTATTCTTACATATTTTTGAAATAATATAGATAACTTATTCAATTTGTTACTTCGAGTTGCCTAACTCTGATTTTTCTGAATTTTTTGCCACTTAAGGGCCTATTTTTGCCATGATGATCCTACACATACCCAGTATTTTAACATCTTCAAATCCATTATTCAATGTCAGCTTGTGATAGTCAAATTTCAAGAAATTATGGATACATACCTATAAATACAAGTTTATTTCACTAAGTTTCACCTAGAATTTTGATGAAAGAAATAGTATAGAAAATTTGATGATAAAGGGCATTTAACATAAAATTTACCAGAAATTTATAGAAACATTCAAGATCTATTCATCATGTTAAAGTCTTCTTGTGTCATGGATATTTTTGGAGCTAATATTTTTATGTAGGTTTCAAAATCAAATTTCAAGTATTGAAAGAATATTTTCAAGTTTCAAGATCCACATCCAATTCAACCATTTAATGCATGTTTTAGACTTCCTAAGATCTCCATTGTTATGGTTTCATTCAAGGTTTTGTTGAGTGGTAACATAATATTTTTCATTCTTCATTCCCTCTTTCATGTATTATTTCAATTCGAGGTCTAATTACCAAAATGAGGTTTGACCAAGTAAAACCCCCATTCACTAAAAAACAAACATTTCTCTCTTATGTGCGTGATTTTATATTTAGGTTGAAGTGGACCTGAAGACCTTTTAAAGTGAAATATTCACAAAGTTGTCAAATTTACAAAAGTTATCAAAGTTTTCAAATCACACCATCTAACCTAAAAATTTTATTTCCATCTTTTTTTACATTGAAGCCTAAATGATCAGAGGATATAGATCTATACAAGAGGTTCCTGAAAGATTGTTAAAAACCCTATACATCGAACCATTGAGTTCCATGGCTTAATGAATCTCATATAAACTTCTAGAAAGAATTTTTGGTGACAAGTACATATATTTTTTTCATTCTCAAATTTTCATTTGGTTTTCTAGTTCTACAAATACTGAGATTAATATTGTTGTTTTAGGTGCTAGATTACATTTTTGAATTGATTTACTATTTTTAGTTTTTCTCCCCAAAGTGTTGTTTGGCCTTGACCCCCATCCTTTAGTCATAAGTAAATATGAAGATTCTCACATTGAATTGATTCATCTAAGGGTTGTTAGTCAATTCTTTGTGAGGACCTCATTTCCTAATGAAATGAAGGAAAATGGGTTTATCTATTATCATTTTGTTGAACACTCTCATAAACCATTCTCCTTATTTTTATATGTTTCATTCTAGTGAACTCAACTTTTGAGCATCATAACTTGTTGATTTGAAGTCCATTTTCCAACCTAGACATAGGTTTTTCTTTCAATTTCATTGCATTGCATTGATTTGTTGGTATTTGATGACTAATCATGCTATACTATACACTCTTCATGTATCCTTGCCAAGGTCCAGGGCCAGGTCAAGCCCCAAGTGGGCGTTCGAAGGTGATAGCCCCCAAGAAAAAAAATTTCTCATGTTTTTTCTTTGTCACTATCAAAATAAAAAAATGGACTTTCTAGAACCCTAATTCTTGAAGCTTCTTAAAAAATTATTATAAGTGATTTGGATGGGAGTTGCAGTATGGAATTATTAGCGAGGTTTTAATATGTTTTAAACTAGATAATAAAATCATTGGATGGCTATAGTTTTGTGGATGTAGCCTGGATTGGGTGAACCACGTTAAATTCTCTGTGTTGTCTTGTTTCTGCTATAATTTTTTGTGTTTTATTTCTTCATTTTTTATCAAATCTCCATTTAATTGCTAAATATATGCCTTATAACCCTAACACAATTTTCATCTCATTTAGGGCTTTATGTTTCAATTTTTGCATACTTTAAAATCTAGAAAATTCAAAAATATGAGTCATTTTGCATAGTGTTAACATAATACTACATAATTAATCAATTACATCAAAAAATTGAATCAAAATTTTATCTACAATTAGATCTTTTTTCTTGTCATTTATCACTATTTTGCACTTACATTTAGGCCTCATTTTAGAGAAAACTAAAAATGTAACTTTCTATCTAAAACTAGAATTTGAAAACCATAGAAATCATCTCAAAAACATGTAAAATGATTTTCAAAACCTTGGAGTGAGACCCATTCACCCATGGGTGAATGAGTCCCTAATCAGGGATTTTACTCAATGTTTTAGCATTAAAATCACTATTTTTTCCTTTTATGTTTATGTATTTAGACTATTGTTTTGGTTTCCCAAATTTTGTTATCTAAAATTTTTCATATTAAGCTTAATTTTTCAAATTCAATGCATTGTTTAAATTCCAAATTGTATCTAAAAGAAATAATTTTTTAGGTTTTTCCATAACATAATAAAAAAATTATCTTTCTGAAAATCTTTTTTTTTAATCTTTTTTGCATTTCATTTTATTCTTTCATAATGGACATGTTTATTGGTGATATATGGAAGTCCTTAACATCTTTAGTTGATGTCACAAATTATGTTTTTAGTAATGATCCTAATGAAATACAATTTGAAAACCATAGAAATCATCTCAAAAACATGTAAAATGATTTTTAAAAACCTTGAAGTGAGACCCATTCACCCATGGGTGAATGAGTCCCTGATCAGGGATTTTACTCAATTTTTTAGTATTAAAATCACTGGTTTTTCCTTTTATGTTTATACATTTAGCCTATTATTTTGGTTTCCCAAATTTTGTTATCTAAAAATTTTCATATTAAGCTTAATTTTTCAAATTCAATGCATTGTTTAAATTCCAAATTGTATCTAAAAGAAATAATTTTTAGTTTTTTACATAAGATAATAAAAAAATTATCTTTCTCAAAATCTTTTTTTTTAAAATATTTTTTTCATTTCATTTTATTCTTTCATGATGGACATTTTTATTGGTGATATATGGAAGTCCTTAACATCTTTTGTTGATGTCACAAATAATGTGTTTGGTAATGATCCTGATGCAATGGAACCTAATCATTCCCAACAAACCCTTAATAAATGTCCTCATGAAGTTGAAATATTAGGTGAAGATGTGAAATCATGCATAATTTCATACATAATTTCCTTGAAAACCTTGAGAACAATGCATCATTTTACCCTTCAATGCAACATCCAACACCTCCTCCTATTCCACCATTATAAATGTTTTCTCTTTTACATATGTGGATTGAATAAAAAACTAATATGAAACCTTCAACCATGAGTGAACCTAATTCCTCTAACCAAGTGCATACCCATCCATCCTATGTTAATAAATTCACCAAAACACCCATAAACCTAGAAGAGACTTATGGCCAAGAAATTAAGAACTTAGCTAAACAAGGATGTGACACAATAAATGAGCATGAGATTTATAAGTTGATAGAACAAATCCCAATTGAGGATACTAAAGGACTAGGATATAAAGATCCTCCTCTCTCCACATCTTCTAAGGAAACAAGTGTCCTCCATCATAATGAAAAAATCCATCACAAGGATGAAAGGATCATTTTAGGTCCTCCTTTAAATTCATGTCAACAAGCTTCTCAAACAAGTAAGAAATCCAAACCTTATAAAATCAAAGAGTTTCCATTACTACTTACTAGAATAGAAATTGGAAACAAAGGAATAACTTCTTCATCTAGGTTAGATTAAATTTCCACCTACCAATAGAATAAATAAGCCTAAGAACATGAATTATTATTCATATGATAGAACTCTTAGCATGCTACTGATGAGTGTTGTGCATTAAAGCTGGTATTGTGATTTTTCTCCTAACATTTCTAACATAATTGGATAGAAATTACATGAAATTTTCTCCTTTCCATGTGAAAGTTGTAGGATAATAGCATACTAACTATTACAATGTATTACATTGATTAAAAA
This sequence comes from Sequoia sempervirens, assembly GCA_007258455.2. Lineage (NCBI taxonomy): Eukaryota > Viridiplantae > Streptophyta > Pinopsida > Cupressales > Cupressaceae > Sequoia > Sequoia sempervirens. Next base: position 146,997 of record VDFB02143866.1, read on the forward strand.
TCATTTTATACCTTGCAAGGAGCTCATTCTCACCACTTATCTTGAATCATCCTTGTCTAGAAATTTGTGGGGGCAAGGAGGTAGATAACCTTGTGCTAGTTTGGAACTTGATGTTGCATCTTGGGCTAGTTTTCCACCTTCTACATATGATGAACAAGATTGGGATGGAGACAACCTACTATAGGTTGATTCACATATTCCTTACTATTGTTGTCTTTATTTTCTTTTTCATGTTCCTTTTGTGTGATTGCATTTGTGTATTGTGATCCACCTACTATTCTATTTTATGTGTCTTCATTTTGATTCCTATATTTGCACCTTAATTCTTCTATATGTCATAAACCATTATCTTTTCTTTCATCTTAATTTTTCCTTTTGGGCATGAAGCAAGGCATCGAGACATTTAGGTCTCTTCCATGTTGACCCAAAATATTTTTCTTTTTTTGGGATCTCTATGTGTCATTCTTCCTATTTCATGAGTTATTTTATTGAATGATTATCTTTTTGAGCTCTCTAATATCATTCTAGTAAAGACATATGCTAACCTCTAATCCATGGATCTCTTATGTGTAATTTTTGGATTTCATTTTAGGGGAAACCCCTCCTCACGATGTAGATTTATTTGGAAACATATGACTTGGTATAAGGATTTCCAAATAAGCTCTCATGTATTCCTTATTGTTAGCATTAATCATTTGGTACTTTAATGCAATTTCTCATACAATGTTGTTAGAAATTTCTGTAAAGTGGGGGCATACATTGGAATTATCATTTTAGAGATCTTAGAATATATTTTATGTTTCACTATGTGGTATTATTACTTATTGTGATGTGTCTTATTCTTGGTGGTGTCATTGGGTATGATGTACTCCAAGAGTGTGACCTTTCTTGGCATATGAATTTCCTCTTAGTGGTGATGCTATGTGTTGCATTCCCTAAATTGTGGTTCTTTTATTCTAGACTTGTCCTCTCTTGGAGAAATTAGGCACAATGTTCCCTAAGAGGAGACCTTACATGAACTAATGAAAACCCCTTTGAACATGTCTTATCCTATTTTCCTGTTGTTTATAAGTGTTTAGCATAATTCAACTTCCTAACCTTGTTAAGCTCGAAGTTACAAACTTTTTTCATGGCCACCAAGCATAACACATGTTTTTTTCCTGTGGAGCCTTGTTAGTTCATCAATAATTAACATAACACAAATTACTAAGCCTTATGAATCTTGAAGTTCATATTTTATGGTGCCTTATTAATCTTATTAGAGGTAAGACTTTGTTATGGTATGAGAGCATAATAAGATTCTCTCATTTTCTTCCCTTAGGGGCTCACCTAGTGAACACCATATTTCACTAGCCCATCTGACTGTGCATTGTTGTTTGCATAGTGCATAATGAGTTTCACTTGTTTTTTTTTGGATAAATAGTTGATATGTGATCCACTCATTCTTTTTCTTTTTTCTCTTTTTTAGTCTTTGACATTGTATGATTGAGTATCCTATCATTCCTACATATATATCTATGTTTAACATAGGCATGTGTCTCCTTGTGCCTTTGTTGGTTTTTTACATGACATCTTAGATCTTCTAATTTTTATCATCCTCCTTGATCTTTATCATTGTATCCTTCCAAAAATTGAACAATTATACCTCCCTTTATTGTCTAGTTTAGTGTGAGTTTGACGTAGAGTCATCCTCTCACTAAAGTGGGGGTAAATGTAGTGTAAAACAATGTAATCCTTTAGATTTTTTCACTTTTTTTGGCCCTCCTAATTTAAATTAGACTTAGTAGTGCCTTAATTTACTATTGAAAAATGTACCCCTTTACATTTTCACACTTATTTGGGACCTCTAAATTAAATTTAGATTTATTATGCCTTAATTATCCCTTTAAATAATTTATAATCGAAATTAATTAGATTTTATGAAGGGGAAAGCTGAAAAATGTTAATTCCTAAACATAACACTTTACCTTGAGCAATGTGTATTTAAAGAATAGGTACCTAGGACCCATTCACCCACGGGTTAATGGGTCCTCCCTAGACCCTTGGAACTAAATTTTACATTTTTTTTGGGGTATTTTAACATTCTCAAATCCATAATTCAATTTCAACTTGTGATATTTCAATTTTGGTAAATAGAGGATACATACATATAAATACAAGGTTATTATAGTAATTTTTACCTATATTTTTTGAAGAACAAGCCTAGAATTCTTATGAGAGAAAAAGTATAGCAAGGTTGATGATCAAGGGAATTCCATATCAAATATGTCAGATATTAATTGCAGCATGCAAGATCTATTCATGATGTCAAAATCTTTTTCTGTCATGCATGTTTTTGGAGCTAGCATTATTATCTAGGTTTTAAGATTAAATTTTATGAAATCAAAGCATTATTTCAAGCATCAAGCTCCACATACAATTCATAAATTTCATTCAATTTCAAAAAATCCAAAGATCTCCCCTATCAAGGTTTCATTTAAGGGTTTGTTGAGTGGTAAAATAACTTTTTTCATTCTTCATTCCCTCATTCATGAATTATTTCAATTCAAGGTTTCATTACAAATAGGTGTTTGAGCAAGGAAAACACCCATTCACCCAAAAAAAAACATTTCTATCTTGTGTGTGTGATTGGACATTTAGGTTGAAAAATACTTGAAGACATTTTTAAGTGCAAGTTTTACAAAGTTGTCTAAGTTACAAAAGTTGTCAAAGTTGTTGCCAAATCATATAATCTAACCTATATATTTTATTTTTATGTTTCTAAAAATAAAACCTGGATAAATTAGAAGCTAAAAGTATGCACCAAAGGCTCCCAAAAGATTGTTGAAACCCCTATACTTGGACCCATTTTCCCATGGATGGATGGGTCTCAGATCAGCTTTCAGAAAATTACTTTTGGTGACTGGTACTTATGTTTCTACCCATCTCATATCTACATTTGGTTATCTCATTCTGTAATTATAGAGTTTAATATTGTTTTTTCAAGTGTTATATTGCATTTTGGAGCTCATTTGCTATTTTTTAGTTTTTCTACCTAAACTAAAGGAAATAGGGTTCCACCTTTTGGGAGATGGAACTTAGGGGACCTATTTCACACTTTAGTTCACTAGGAAACCATGATCCCTTAACAAAGTGACTCAATTAAGAGGAGGGACTATTAGGGGGTTTCCTTAGGTGTGATTAAATGGGGGTTAACCATTAAAATGAAGTTTCAAAGGAGAAATGCAAACTCTAATGCACTGAACCCTAGATACTTCAGAGCATAAAATTAAATTAACAAACATAAATAAGATAGAAAGGAACTTGGTTAACAAATGGATTCCATGTAAGAACTACAACTCCAAAAAAAAATTGTTTGAAATGTACTGGGACTCATACACCAGTTGGGGAAATTTAGTCCTACTATAGGAATTTGGGTAGAATCTAGAATCTTTTGTTGAAAAATTAGGATCTATAGAATACTGGTAAAAAGAGGTATAATAGGATTCATATGCCTAGAGAGGGGATTTAGTACAAATATTTGGGTTTGACTAAAACTTCTATAGCCTCTACTGATCTTATGTGGCTTTCATCTTGTTCAATCTCCAAGTCTGAGAGTTTGAATTCTGGCATGTAGGAGAGTTTCTATGAAGATGAAAAATTCTTGAAAACTTTGACAACTTTTGCAACTTTTTCTTCAAAGGAACTTCATACTCCAATTTACCTAAATCTGCAATCACACATCAAGAGGGAAAATGTTTTTGTGTTAGGGAATAGGGTCTTTCCTTGGTCAAACCATATTTTTGTAATTATACCTTAGAATAAAATGAAGGATGAAAAATTATGTGAAATGAATCCAATGGATGTGTATCTTGACTCTTGATTGAATTCTTGAAACTTGACATGAATACTTTCTCACTTGAATCTTGAAATTTACATCATAAATGTTAGTGCAAAAACACATATGATGAATGAATACTTTGACATGATGCTTGAATCTTGAATTGATGCTCCAAAATGAATGATAACTTGCTCTTGAATGCTCCTGACCTCATAAAATTTCATTGGGAATGCTCTCTTGAAAATCTTAGAGGACTTGAAAACTTGCTAGCTTGTTAGTAGAAATTATGTGAAATAATCTTGTATTTATACTTCTTTATGCCTAATTTCTGAAAATTATAACACTACAAGCTAACATTAGATCTAGCCTAATAAAATCATTCCAATAATTTGATTAAAAATAGGTCGTAGTTAAAGCAAGACTCATAGACTAGGTTTGATGTACAAGTCCTAGTATCTTAAACATGGGGCACAAACTCCAAGAAGTGTTAAGTTCAATGCAATGTTTAAAATAAGGCCTCGATACATGGGTGGGACCCATATGCCAAAGGTGACGAATGAGTCCCAGACCACTAGATATGGAACACATAATGCCAAAACATTAAATTATGATTTATCATTTGTTAAATGTTAGGATTATCTCTAGAAGTTGAGAAATCCAACTTCATAGTCCCCAAAAATCACTTGCATGCAATCACCTATCACGTGCAAAAATATCTAGAATAGAGAGAATTTTTTTTGTAAACCTCAAAGAAAATATGTGCAAGCAGAAACCTGAAGGAGATCATGAAAACCCTAAAGAAAACCTAAAAGGGAAAACCCTAGTGTGCACACTTAATAAATAATAAATATAATTAATTATTAATGTACCTAAGTTCAGCTTAAGCAAACCTAAATTAATAAGTGAATTAATTTACCAATATGATTAATTAATTAAGTGAGATTCCTTATTACTCTAACATTATCCTCATAAAATGCATTAAAGTAGGCTTGTGCACACAAAATAGGCCCAATTAAGGCATAAAGAAACCTAGTTTTAGCATGGAGGGTCCAAACAAGTGTGAAAATTTAGAGGGATACATTTTTCTACAATACATATAGCACCCACTTTAGTGAAAGGAACTTGCTTCAAATTTGCACTAAAGTATACTAATAGGCATCAAAAGGGGTCCAAGTGTACCAATTCTTGTGAGATAGGATGAAAAAAATAAAGAGGGATGATCAAGCCCCAAGGACCAAGATCTTATTGCAAACCAAAATAGGCACAAAAGAATACACATGTGAATGATGTATGAAGCATCAAAAAGATACAAGCATGCACTACTAAAGACATATAAAGAAGAAATAAAAAGTAACAAGAGGGTGGATGAAGTGTCAAATATTTTTCCAACATGATATGGATCAAGCCTTAGTTGTTTGTCCAAAAAAAATTACAAGTGGAACATAGTGTCCACTGTGCAAAAAAATACACACTCACAAGAGCTAGTGGAATTTGGTATCCACTAGGTGAGCCCCCAGTGAAACACATACACATGTGCCTAGTATGCACCCACACAAACAATCAAGTGGCTATGGTAAAGTTTTCCTATGGTTGACTCTCATACATACTAACCATACCAAATCTATATCTCTTGATATCTTTGATAAGGCGACACAAAATGAAATTTCAAGCTTATGAAAAATATGAAAGTAAATAATTGTTCAAAGGGACTTTTCTTAGTTCATGTAAGGTCTCTTCTTAGGGAAAATCATGCCTAATTTCTCTAAGAGAGGAGAAATAAGAGAAATACCATGCAAGCCAAATTACTTGGCATGTCATCCTCATCCCAAGCTTGCTCTTATATACATTGAAGGTAGTCAACTAGCCAAAAAAGATAATGACAAGTACCATCCGATGAAAAGGATACCTAACCTCCTTGTCCCCACTTAAAGAAAGACAAGGGTGAGTTGAGATAATTGATGATAAACATAAACATTAATATCAATTAGAGGAACTAGTTGCTTCAACACAATTAAGAGCATCAAAATCCTTAATATGTTGAATTTTACTACTCAAAGCCTTACATTTATTAGTAGAATGACCATGAAATCTATGATATGTGCAAAATAAACTCTTGTACCATTTCTTTCATATTTTTGGAGGGAGAGATATCAAGTGATCTGCAAGGATTCTCGCTAACATACTGTCTTGATCAATAGTAGGGGATATTTCTTTATTAGCACAAGTTGTCATACACACAATAGATGATAAAGGCTAAGATGAAGATGAAGATAGAGGTGGTAAACCTATATATTTCTTGAAAATGTATGATAAATAATTCACATGTTTTCTATCACTTTGCTCCATGTTTTCATTATGTCCATGCTTAGAAAGGGGTTTGTATCCAAGACCACGCCATTCTTACAACTTAGATGAAGGGGTTTTATGATTTGTGGTTGCGCCCACAAAAGGATATGAAAATAACGGCAAAACCTATCCTAGGAATTGGACATTTCAACAGGCGACTAATATCTTTTCATGGTCGTTCATTTACTTGTCAAACCAGGGAATGTATACTTGAAATGGAGCAGCACAATATATGCACTAAGAAGTAGTTTCAGTCACAACTTAACAGAAATAAATACTTGGAAATAATTCTACCTATGCTATAGGAAGGTAATGCAAATTTCTCTTACCTCAACCATAATTTAACCAAAGCAGAAATCATAATAGCTACAATTGAGAGACAAACTATAAACTGGCCTTATGCTGTAGGAACAAACACAGGGATGGATTCCTGATGCTGCAAGAACAATATAAGACTGAGTTTGCATAGAAACTTCAAAGATGAAATCTAAATGATGATTAATAGAAAAGGAACAGCTAATTAACTAACTACAGATACTTACTAAGTGGGCCCCCTTAGCAAGCATCAACTAATTACGTAAGTACTGAACTCAGAACTTCATCAAACTTTATTCATAAACTCAAAATGGTGTACATTGTTCTATCCATATGGAAACTAACAACAAACTCTATCTCTTGTCATATAGATTCTACTTTTTATTATCATACTGACTCTTACATGATATCTTTCTATCTCACTATGCTGGCTCACTCGCGTAGGAGGAGCACTTATTTAAATCAGGAAAACAACTAACTAACTAACCCTAACAGAGAAAGACGTGGATGTAAAATGTATCCCAAAATCGAGGAACATACTTCATAAATGAGTTTATCAATTCAATCCGATCTAGAGACAATTGAGCACTCCACTCTTTCTAGAATAACTGACATTAAAAATCCTTCCCAACAGTTTCAGATAAAGAGTCTTTGCCAAATCTTCCTCGAAGTCATGCAGGAAATGAACTTTACTGTAGGGCCGAGATCGACTGTGCTTGACTCGATCATACTTTCTTCAAAAACCTACAAAACACAAGGTAACATATGTGAAAGAAAAGGCAGATGGCACATACACAATATCCATTCATTAATCACACATTTAAATCTATTTCATCATTCAAAAACTACATGCGTTATTCCAGTCATTTGGGAAGTCAAATAGGGTAATAAATATAGATATGTCAACATGATAGGCTACAGGAACAAGAAAGTGTATTGCTACAAGATATCCCCCAATAAAAGGTTTCAGAAGAGTTAAACAACCATGAACAACAAAAGTAAAGGTATTAAAAATACACCATGATATCCAAACTATGAGCATATTTTGGGATCATTATTTGCCCCCTACTTAACCCAATGGTGGTCCTCCAACATTAAACTTTTTGGTGGTCTCTCTGAAATCGGTGGTTCAAGCATGACCCTGAAATGGAGTTCCAAATCTGTAATAAAAACCTCTAAAATTTTGCCACCTTTCATACCTATGAGCTTCTATATATTCATTAATGTTTGTATCTTGATAGGGATAAAGAGGCCACAATAGCACAGGAGGCCTAAATGTTAATGGCAGCCACAATTCAAACCTCTTTTGAAGGCCCAACTATATGTATCTGCTTGATCGTTTAAGAGCTACCGTAAAATTTAGGGGACTGTAAGGCTTAGACCTTCTTAACCCAATAGTTAGTCTCTCCCACCTCTTTTCAATTCTAGAGTATGACAGTCTCCAAAACAAGTATGGTAGTTTTTGAAACTCGTCATATAAATTTTTCCTGAGATCAAATATTTTCATCCTGGCTGTATCATTATTTAAGCCATAAGCCATAGTAAGCTAGGTTTTCAACATTGCATGGGGGTCTGAACTCTCAGGTCGCAATGGAACAGGCTCATTCCTTTCAGCTTCTTCATATGCTTCCCATTGCCTGCCATAATTTGCTTCATTTGCTGCCCAAGACATAAGTGATCTCAAATGGATGTCACCAATATACAGAAGGGGATTCCACTCTGTTTCAAATGGAATTAAAAAGCCATGTAAATAGAATTCACACAAAGAATTTCTTAGCTAATTAGGGGCTGCCTGGTATGCATCATAGAATTTTTTAGTAGTGTGAAGAATAGGATCTTGATTTCTAGAAATTCTCATTAGTTGGAACCACAAGAATTGTTCTTTGAGGCACAGAGCATAAACTCTGGGTGGCGGTCTACACTCCATAATCTAACAAGTTACCTTGAGCATTTCATCCATTTTCTCCTTTAACTCCTGAATTTCATGTTTCTGCCCTTCAATTTCCTTTTTCAGTTTCTTCTTTTCTTCCTCCCATAGACTTTGTTGCATTTCAGTATGGGCTAGGTGGTGGAAACTCAGGGTCTACAATGTAACCAGTCTCCATGTAGCTTTGACATATTCCATAAATTCAATAAAAAAAGTATTTTTATAGACAACAATGGCTTGACAAGTTGTAGGGGAAATGAGGCTTCATTGGCCACTTCCAATTGTTTAGTCTATTCCTCCTCTTGCTGCAAGATGAATTCATGTTGTTGTAGTGGAGAAAATTGTGCTTCCTCCAAAATCTGCATAGCTGGAGCAGCCAAGTCATCAAGACTTGGTACCCCCCTTTATTTATGCTCAACTTCCCTTGTCTCAATTTGTTCTTCTTCAAGAATATCAAATGAACTCTGTGCAACACTCTAAGACACATTTTGAGAAACTTCATATTCAGAATCTATAGATTCTTCTGAAATTATAATAACATCGGGTTGAGGTGAAGTAGGGGATACTTTACATTGTTTCCTAGTGGAAACTCTTCTTGGAAAAGTTGCAACTACTGGATGTGCTCTCATAGCCTTCCTCTTTCAGAATTTCCTAGAGGATTCTTCCTTATCAGAGGATGATGGTGAACTAGTGACAGCAACAGGTGTTGTTGTAGGAGACATTATTGTAGGGGAAGATGTTGCAGGAGAAGAACGTTGCCTTTTCTGAGAATGAGGGTCATATTCTGGGGTTTGTTCTGCCCTAGATGACTCTCTGAACCTTGTTTTTCCTCTCTCTTCTACTAGCAGCCCTAGTTTGCACCTGGGCAGAGGACTCTGGTGCGAGAGCTGCAAGACCAGGTGCTGCAAGAGCAGATCACCCTTGCCCTGTTCTCCTACTGGTGGATGCTATTTCTGCTTTCTTTTTCTAACATTGTGGGGTAAGTTCCCTAGGGGGTTCTATAATTTGCAAGCTCTTTTGGGCAACAAATTCTTGACAGGAAAGAGGTGATACATCTCTTAAAGAGCGTTCAATCAATAGTTTAATAAGGCCATGGTGAGAAATAGAATTATCCTTCCCCTATTGGGTTCCATGGGCACATTGTTCCATAAATTTTAAGAAAAAGTTTAGAACATTTACAACTAATCCATGCCTCATATGACTTAGCAATTTCAAATGGTAAGAATGCAGGTAAGAGAAACGACCTTCACATGTTAAATACCTAATTATGAAAGTAGTGTATTCTGGATATGGAGGAGGCAACGACACTCGCTTGCATCCCTACTTGGAGACTTCCAAAGGCCCATCAGTGGGTATTGTAAATTATGCCCTTGCAGAGACAACATTCGAAGAAAAATTTTCTCCAACGGCTGGAAGCCCGGTTACTTCTACAATTCTTTCTTCAGCTACAAGAACTGTTAGACCCCAGACTGTAGCCTCCCTGTCAGAAAGGGTTCTCAAAAATTTTCATGCAGCCTCCTCATTGAAAGCATTTAAACTCAAAAAGTAATTCAGCCAACCACAGAGGCTGAATGCTTGGGTTGTTTGAGGATTTTGCATTAATAACTCATGAGCTACAGGCTCATGTCTTACCAACTAACCACCCATGTTCATAGTTTTTCCTTAGCTGAACTCAACTCTTTTCTGAAAATCCAAAAATTTCCCTTTTTGTTCTGGTTCTTTTTTGTCCTGCCATCACTTTTTCCTTCTTTTCCAAAAATGAACTTCTTGAACAAGCATTTTTAATTGATTTATAATGAAAAACATGTAATGAAAAAGACATGCGATCATATTTGGAAAGTACCAAAAAAAATAATAAAGAAAGATTATCTGAGCAGTTGTGACAGCGGCAAAATGACAGGTTTGAAAAGTGGATTATCCCGCCCCCTACTTAAAGTATGACGTGTGTCCTCACATTTACTAAAGAATAGGTGGAGATCAGGTAATAATGACTAACAATGACATAGTAGTAAATGAATAAGATGAAATAAATCAATGATGCGATAACGAAAGATATTGCGTACCTTCATTAAATGCTTGTATGTACTAAGAAAGATGATGGCCTCAGCACGAGATGACAGTTGGGAATGAGATCATAATTAAGGGTGATGTAGATGAATGAGGTGGATGGGGGATAGGGGTGGATGAGATGAATGAATGGAATGGATGGATGGGATGGAAGATAAAGAAAGTGAAATGTGGCGACAAGTGGGAATGAAGAAAAAGGGTTTCCTTAAAAAGAAACCTTTATTATGAGCATGCATTTCAAAATTACAGTGAAGCTGCAGGAGAAAGGCTAAAGCCTTTGGCTGCAGGAGGATTAGTGGTAGGATCCTAAATGAACTGTTGCATGAATTCTTCTTTGGAGACTGGTTTATGGTACAACCGGAGGTGGTGTCCGTTAACTAACAGCTTGAATCTAACAGGATCAATTGTAACAAGTTGAACTGAACCATTAGCAAATACATTCTCAATTTCATATGGGCCCAACCATCTGGTTTGTAATTTGTCTAGACTGTCCTTATATCATGAGTTATAAAGTAGAACCCAATCTCCTACTTTGAATTTCTTTTCCTTAATGTATTTAACATGCCACTTTATTCTATGATTCTGTATTATCTCAGTGTGTTGTAGGGCATTCTTTCGGAGCTCATCCAGTGCATTGAGATACATGATTCTGTCTTTTTGTGCATTTGTTAAATCCATGTCCATCTCTATTGTTGTTCTTAGAGTCTTATGTACAAATTCTATTGGAATCATAGCTGTTATACCATATACCATTTCAAAAGGTGTATATTCTGTAGCACTCTTCCAAGTAGTACGATAGGCCCATATAGCTTCTGGTAACCTTGTGGCCCAGTCCTTCCTATGCAAATCCACAGTTTTAGTCAAAATGGCCTCTATGTCCCTATTGGTGACCTCAACCTAGCCATTGGCCTAAGGGTGATAAGGAGTTGATTTCCTATGCCGTATATTATATTCATTGACTAAAGATATGATAAGTGTAGAAGTAAATTATGATCCTTGATCTGTCACTATTTCCCTAGGAAAACCAAACCTGGTAAATATTTCCTCATAAAGGAATTCAACCACTTTATTATCCCTAGCATGTTTCATAGGCTTAGCCTCTACCCAATTTGTGACATAATCTATGCATACAAGGATGTAGGACTTACCATTGGAAGGTGGATCAATTGGTCCTACAAAATTTTGTCCCCATTTGTCGAAGAGTGTAACTACAACTTGTGGAAATAAAGGCATCTCATCAGAGCAAGTTGGTCTTCCCATCCTTTGGCATCTATCACATCTCCTGGTATATTTGGTTGCATCTTTATGCAAGGTTGGCCAATAGTAACCAGTATTTAAAATTTTCATTGATGTCCTTTTGGCAGCAAAATGTCCACCACATGGCTCATCATGGCTTGCATTCAGTATATCCTGAGTGTCCTCCTCTTGTACAAATCTTCTCATAACTTGATCTAGCCCTAGATAAAACATGCAATCTACAATTCAAGAAAAGTTAAAGCTTTTCTCTACCAATAATCTCTTTTCCTTAGGGGAGAATTGAGGAGGAGTTCTTCCTGTTGCCAGATAATTTGCTATATCAGCATACCATGGGTGAATAACCTTGATTGCAAACAGGTGCTCATCAGGAAAGAAGTCTTTAATAAGTGCAGAGTCATCTTGCCTTTGAATTCTAGAAAGGAAATCAGCAACCACGTTGGCTTTACCTAGCTTGTCCACAATTGTAATGTCGAATTCCTACACCAGCAATAACCATCTTGCCAGTCTCCTAGATATTGAGGCTTTGTTCATGAGATACTGGATTGCTGCATGATCAGTATGGACAAATATCTGATAACCTATGATATAATGCCTGAATTTATTGAGGGCGTAGATGATTGCCAACATTTCTTTTTCGGTAACAGTGTAGTTTAATTCAGCCCCTTGCAGATTTTTGCTTATGTAGTATAGTGCATGTTCTGTTGAACCATCCTTCTACCCTAACACTACTCCAATGGCATAATCTGATGCATCAGTATGAATATGAAATGGAAGTGACCAATCAGGTCCTTTTAGAATAGGTGCCTGTGTAAGGGCGACTTTCAAGTCAAGAAATGCTTTTTCACATTCCTCTATCCAAGAAAAATCTGCATCTTTCTTCAACAGACTGTATAAGGGGCCTATTGTTTGGCTGAAGTCCTTGATGAATCTTCTATAGTATCCAACATAGCCTAGAAATCTCCTTACTTCTTTCTACTTAACAGGAGAGGGTAGCTTAGAGATGACCTTAATCTTAGCAGGATCGACCTAAATTCCTGCAGCAGAAATATAGTGACTAAGGACTATTCCCTCCTGCATTATCATGAAGCACTTTTGACTATTCAACGATAGGTTGTGATCTTCACATCTCTGTAGTACTTTCTCCAAGTTGACTTTAGCTTCCTCAAATTTTGTATCATAAACAGTAAAGTCATCTATGTATATTTCCATGCAATCATATGAGATGTCTGAGAAGATACTTATGACTGCCCTCTGGAAAGTTGCAGGAGCATTACAAAGACCAAAAGGAAAAACTGAATAGGAAAATGTTCCCCAAGGGCATGTAAAAGTATTCTTTTCTTGATCCTCAGGAGCAATCTTGATTTGATTGTACCCACTGAAACCATCTGAGAATGAGAAGTACTTTTTCCCAGCTAAACTATCTAGAACTTGATCAATGAATGGAAGAGGAAAGTAATATTTCTTTGTTGCCAAGTTGAGCTCTATGTAATCTACACATACCCTTCATTTTCCTCCTTTCTTAGGAACAATGACCAATGGGGAAACCCACTAACTATCAGAGATTGGGTAGATAAAGCCAGCTGTTAACATTTTCTACAATTCTTCTTTAACAATTTCTCTCAAAGCTAGATTAATTCTTCTCTGAGGCTGCCTGATAGGTCTGAAGCCATTGTTAATATTTATGTGATGTGTATAGAGTTTTTGGTCTAAACCCTTCATATCCCCATAGTCCCATGTAAAAGCTCTGTGGTGGGCTTGCAACATTGTGGCTAGCGTAGTTTGTTGAGATGGAGGCAACTTATTATTAATATGCAGACAGCGGCCTGGAGATACTTCTATCTGTTTGGTGAGATCATTTATTGAGGTTGCTGATAAAGGTGGTGCCTGAATATCACACAATAACAAATCATGATGGCTCTCAGGATCTAGTTGTTGCAGGAAACATTACTGAGAGAGGCTATCCAAAACAGATGGGCTATTCAAACTAGAACTAAACTACAAAATGTGTAAAAGTAGGTTATCTTCACTCTGAAGCTAGGAAAATGGATTGGTTTGTAGCATCATTAACTGAGCTAATGAATTGAATTCTTTAGTTTCCTCTCCTAGATCTGGCCAAATTGGTTAAGACAAATCTGGCAGAGGTTGTGCAAGTGATTATAAAGCCAATTTCCTTCTTGACTGACCATAAAAAATTGTCTTGTCTCCTAAACGGCATCCTATAAAGGCATCAGCTGTAGCTAACCAGGGTCTGCCTGGGATAATAAGATATCCTCCTAAGTTGCCTTAGTAGACAATATGGTGAAATTAGTAGGGTATTCCCAAGATTCAAGGGTGACAATGACATCTTCTATCACTCCATCAGGTGTAACCATGGAACTATCAACAAGTTGTAGGATAGTCGGTGTAGACCAAATGTTTGGGATATTCAAACACTCTATAGTGTGCTTAGTCATCACATTAATGGCTGCACTAAAGTCAACCAAAATATTTCTGACTACTTGACCATTGATATTTATTTTTACTACAGTACTTCTAGGATCAGTATATTTTGGAATGACAACCTTCCCCAACATAATATCAGCTAACTGTTCTAGAACATGGATAGTTTGGGGATCCTTTTTCTTTCTTCCTTGTTTATTTAAGTAGACCTCTTTAATGGATTTTCCATAGATACTGCTCCAAAATATCAAAGGTAGGCTCTTGAATGGTCTTGGGTGTAGTAATTTGTAATCTCTCAGGAAAAGGTGGTATAGCCTGAGGCTGCAAGACAAGTTCCTTAGAGGTAGTAGCTGATACATGTATATCTTCTACATGATCAGTAGGTTGTTCAACGATAGAGTCTAGATTCTCTATAATTACTGGTGGTTGTGGAGTAGGGAGAGTAGTTCCAGACCTGAGATGGATATCATTGATATTCAGGGCATAAGCTGGATATTGGTTGGCTTCTGTAGAATACATAGGTTGATGTTGTTGCTGCTGCTTATTATTAGGATTTGGCAATGGTTGAGCAGACATAGGTGTTTGTTTTGGAGGACCTGTATTTGCTGCAGGTGCTATAGGAGGGGGCATAAGGGTTAGAGGTTGTGGCTGCTGAGACTGCAAGAATCCAGAGGGTTGGTTTTGCAATTGGTGAGAACCTCTCCATTGAGGGTTCTGCTGCCGGTTACATGGAGGTGGAGTCCATTGTCCTTGTGGCTGCTGCCAACCTCCTTGAGGGGGTTGCCATTGAGGGCTTTGGTAGTTAGGCCAGTGAGGTTGAGTAGTATTCCAAGTTTGTGATGGGCCATATGTAGGTTGCCACTGGTTTATTGTAATTAGAATAATGATTACCAAAAGTCAAAGGATCTTGAGGCATACCTTGTCTTGGAGCCCATGGTCTCCTTTGTGCAACAAAGAAGACTTGGTCATCATCACCTTCTATCATCTTAAAATCAGTAGGCAACTATTTAGCCTCCATATTGGCCACCATCTTACATATGTAGTAATGTTTCTTCTATCTACAATGTGGACAGGACTCAGCCAAGATTGCCTCAGCCTCTGCATGTTTCTTGCGAGCTTGCATGGTATCCAACTATGTAGCCATGTTGTTTATGATGTTCTGCTTGAAATCAGATAGCAAATTTATGATCTCCATCCAGGAAACTCCACTGGAAGAAGACTTTCCCACTGTAGCTTGATGACCTCTACCTTTCTTAACATTTGCTCGGGAGTAATTAAGACATATTTTCTTGATATCATCCCAAGGCAGTTGGGTTATATCACCTCCTCCCATCAGGTCCAGGGCGTCTATACATGTATCATTGATTCCTCTTAGAAAAAGTAGTTTCTAAGAGTTTTTGTTGAGAGTATGGTTTGAATTCTTTTTCAGGGAAAACAAGAATCTTGAAATATAGTCTTCCAGGATTTCATCCTCCTTTTGTTGAATTCTGAATATATTGTCTCCCTTACTACCACTCTTACAATATTCCTTATATTTGTCAAGGAATTTTGTTTGCATGGCTGCCCAACTATCAACAACACCCCTTCCCAAACTCATGAACCATCTAAGGGCCCCTTCCTTCAAGGTGGAAGGAAACAACTTCAGCTTGTGAGCATCTAAAATGTAATCATAGCTGTGACAGAGGATATCAAACTCAAACAAGAAAGTTTCAAGGTCCTCCGTAACTAGGCCATAGAACTTGGGAAGTAATGAAGAAGGAATATTTTTAAGGTTATCAGTATCTTGCTGGGCAACAATGGGAAACTCAAATGCAGGAGGTGGATTAGGTGGATTATTTGCCATATTTTCTTGTTGAAGTATTAGAGAAAATGGATTTTCCTCAGGTTCTTCGTTAGCTGGATCAAATGGCAGTTCAATAAAAAGGTTTTCAGGGAGGAACCTTCCCAGCACATCTCTTCTTCTATGCATGCAATAGAATGAATGGTGATTTGAAGGATTTTGAAAATTCTTGCTTAACAAACTAAACTAATGCTAAAAATGACTTCTGATAGGTTCTTAGCTTGACACCATCCCCAACAATAGCACCAAAAATGGTCGCGCCCACAAAAGGATATGAAAATCCCGGCAAAACCTATCCTGGGAATTGGACATTCTAGTAGGTGACTAATATCTCTTCATAGTCATTCATTTACTTGTCAAACTAGGGAACATATACTTGAAATGGAGTAGCACAATATATGCACTAAGAACTAGTTTCAGTCACAACTTAATGGAAATAAATACTTGGAAAGAATTCTACCTACGCTATAGGAAGGTAATGCAAAGTTCTCTTAACTCAACCATAATTTAACCAAAGCAGAAATAATAATAGCTACAACTGAGGGACAAACTATAAACTAGCCTTATGTTGCAGGAACAAACATAGGGATGGACTCCCGATGCTGCAGGAACAATATAAGACTGAGTTTGCACAGAAACATCAAAGATGAAATCTAAATGATGATCAATAGAAAAGGAATAGCTAATTAACTAACTATAGATACTTACTAAGTGGTCCCCCTTAGCAAGCATCAACTAATTACACAAGTACTGAACTCAGAACTTCATCAAACTTTATTCATAAACTCAAAATGGTATACATTGTTTTGTCCATATGAAAACTAACAACAAACTCTGTCTCTTGTCATATAGATTCTGCTTTTTATTATCATACTGAATCTTACATGATATCTTTCTATCTCACTATGTTGGCTCACTCGCGTAGGAGGAGCACTTATTTAAATCAGGAAAACAACTAACTAACTAACCCTAACAGAGAAAGACGTGGATGTAAAATGTACCCTGAAATCAAGGAACATACTTCATAAATGAGTTTATAAATCCAACCCGATCTAGAGAGAATCTAGCACTCCACTCTTTCCTGAATAACTGATCTTAAAAATCCTTCCCAATAGTTTCAGTCAAAGAGTCTTCGTCAAAGCTTCCTCGAAGTCATGCAGGAAATGGACTTTACTACAGGGCTGAGATCAGCTGCGCTTGACTCGATCATACTTTCTTCAACAACCTGTGAAACACAAGGTAACATATGTGAAAGAAAAGGCACATGCACATACATAATATCCATTCACTAATCACACATTTAAATCTATTTCATCATTCAAAAACTACATGCATTATACCAGTCATTTGGGAAGTCAAATAGGGTAATAAATATAGATATGTCAACATGATAGGCTGCAAGAACATGAAAGTGTATTGCTACAGGATATCCCCCAATAAAAGGTTTCAAAAGAGTTAAACAACCATGAACAACAAAAGTAAAGGTATTAAAAATACACCATGATATCCAAACTATGAGCATATTTTGGGCTCATCACTTTGAAGAAGGATTGAATTCTTCACAAGAAAACAAATCCTTTTTAGGTTTTGTAAATTTAGGCATCTTCCTATCATGAGGGATGGGGATTAGAGGGCCTCCATCACCACCATGGGGTGATGGTGTTGATGTAGAACCAAATTGAGCACATGAAACACAAGGATGTTCAGGTGTAGATTGTGATATTTTTTAATCTCCCCTAAAGGATGGCATAAATCTAATGAATCACAATTATCACTAAAGAATGTGTCTAAAAATGAATCATTTTTATATGACTTTGGATATTATCAATGGGATTTTAGATTCTTCATTAGAACAAGGTATAAAATCTAGCAACTCCCAATCATCACTAAAGAGTTTTGTTGTAGGTGAAAGGAAATAATGATTAACATAAAATTTTATAGGTTCTACATTTGAGATTGGAATGAAATTATTAGGGGAGTTGGAAGCATTATGATCATGGTTAACTTGTGATTTATAACTTTTTTCATCTTATTCAGCTGTGTATATCTTGTTGTTGTGTTCAAATTTTATCACATGTTGAATAGTATATGGGACTTCTTTCATAGCTTGAATCGATAGTCTCCCTAGGAGAAGGTTGTATGATAGATGTCCTAGGATGATATGGATAGGGGTAGGAAAAACTATAGTTTTGACCTGAATAGGAAATGTGATATTCCTAATGGTTGTTGATTAACATTTTCAAATCCATAAATATTAACATCATCGAGTTGAATAAGCTTCTTGTCCACATTGATTTGATCTAGGAGATCAATTCTATAAACATTAAGAATTGCTCTATTATCATTAAGGTTACACCTAGCTACAATTTCATTAATAATCACCTTTATCATCAAATCTTCAATCTTATGTTGTGTCTCAAGTGAGGGTAATTCATGTTTAGGGAATGTTATTTTTGACTTTTCATTTGCCTACAATTAGAGGAGGTTGCTACATCATTCTTGATTTCACATAAAATTACATGTTATTCTTCTACAAAATTCCTTAGAGCATCCTATGGTGTGCAAGTGATACTTTTGCTAAAGAAAAAAGGTAGATGTTTATACGATGAATTTTCTTATCAAGATCATTCTCTTTTCCAATATGTGAAGGAAAACTATGACTAATAGGCAAGATAGTTTGAGGAAATGGTAATGAGGTAGGTATGGTTTGTTGTTGTATATTATATGTGTGAGAAATGGTATTGTAATTTTTTTGTTGCAAAAATTATTACCACACATTTTCCTTATAACATTCGAGATAACTTTTGGAGGTAATGGTTTAGGTTGTTCTATGATGGGAGGTGACTTAGGAGGCTGACTAATTAAATGAGGCCCAATTTTTCTAGTCATAACCTCAACTGAGTTACCTAAATAACCTTCTAATGAGGGGTGATCTGAAGTGAACTTAACAAATTCATTTATGCCATCCACCATAGTTTTCTCTAGGACACAAGTATCATTAGAAGAGGGACAAACAAGATTGTCATGATGCTCAATTATTGGGTCTTCTAACACCAAAATACATTCATTACAAATAGGAGAGATATCAAGAGAAAAATAATTAGGATTATCATGATTGTCTATGTGTGCATCCTCCTGCATAAAAGTTTTAATGGATGATCTAGGTGAGATGAAGTCCTCAAGGCCTTCATCTAACATGTAAAAGCTATCACAACTAAAGGGTCCAAGACTCACCATTTAGTTTTTCTTTGTTTGATGTTCTTTTTTTTGTTTTTTTGTTTTCTAATGAATGTCAAATGTAATCTAATCTTATCAAAATATGAAATAATGCTAGAAATGAAAAAAAGTGCAATAATCTAATTATATCCAAAATTGAAACATGCACTTGAAATGAACCAAATCTAAAAAGATTTCCAATGACAATAATTATGCTTGCAAACTGAAATAGTAGCCTAAAGACAACAAACTGAAGCAAAAAATAAAGTTTTTAATGCTTTAAAATATATATTTAGACATGATTTAGGAAAAAATAACCTAGATGGGTGAATGGGTCCCAATTAGGGTTTCTATAATGTTCAAATAGTGAAAATTAGACAACATAGAATACCCATAAATCTTGAAAAACAACCTATATAGGGACTAAACTACTCAAGTTGGTGAATGAGTCCTAGAAAACAAGGAATGTGAGCCAACTTGGAAAGCCATATGCCAAGTCATATGTTTTTGAGTAAGGTTGTGTCATGTAAATGAAAAAGAAAAAAAAAGAAAGGGGGGTTGTCCCCAAGAAAGGAACACACCAAACACATAATGGATCTATGGATTTGAGGTCAGTATGTTTGTTTCTGCAATGTTTTGATTAAAGAGCTTGGAAATGTTATCATTCCCCAAATACACATAGAACTGGAAGAATGACACAAAGAGAGTGAAAAAATAAAGAAAAATGAAGTTTATTTTGGGTCAACATGGAAGATACATTGCGGTCTTAAAGCTTTGCATCATTCGCAAAAGAAAAATCACAAGAAAAAAGAAAAAGAAAATGAAAGAGAAAAGAAAAAGCTTTTGGGTCAACATGAAGGAGACATTTTAGTCTCAATGCCTTGTGTCACCCCAAAAAGGAAAACACAAGAAAAATGCAAAGTAAAAAGGAAAAGGGAAAGGGACTATTTGGGTCAACATGGAAGAGACATAGGTCATCTTTATGCTTTACGACATCCACAAAAGGAGAAAAAAATAAAAGAGAAAAAAGGAAATGTATGACATAAAGAAGAATAGAGATACAAATAGAGGAAGTGCACAAAGAGAGAGAGAACATTAAATGAACGGTATGGGGGAACATGATATGCACATAAAAGAGAAATGAAAATATAAAAGGAGCTATTAATGCAAATGTAAGTCAACCATTAACAAAGTTAACGACTTCTCAATCTCAAGGAGTATAAGCAAAAGATTAATAACGTAGTTAAGAGACAAAACTAAATGCATTACAAGGACAAAGCTAACAAATTCTTACCCTCACTGAGTGTAGGGAAAGAATGAGCCAAGGTGGTTGATGGGAGAGATCATGCAATAGTGAGAATGGAAATTCTACAAGTATGGCATGAGTAGAAGATTTTATTTTTAAGGGATTATAGGGAAGTAATCGATATCAGTGAAATGATACTTGTCTAGTATGTCCTTCAATGTCCAAAATTCTTCGGTTCGATCTCCAAGAATACAATGATATTCACAGTATGGTATGTTAGAATCTTTAGGAAAGATGACCAGCCTATTCATAGGTGATGAAAGTATAAGGCCTTTGTTTAAATTATTTGAAGTCTCTATTCACATTCAAGTGGAGGATGTGTAGGAAACTTGAGTTTTTTAATTTGTAAGCTCATTTTTGTTTACTAGATTCTCCTTTTTCATGAATGGAAGGAGGAAGAGGACCCACGTGGATACTAGCATCCTTGTAATTAGAATTAGTTAATTGTTGTTCACATGGAAAGAGAATGTTCAAGTTAGAAGAAGAATCAAAGATCATTGTACCATCATTGCAAAGTCTCCAATATTCAAAAGGAGGCTTATCAACATGAGGAGGATCTTGATATCCTAGTACTGTTGTGTTTTCTTTTGTTGGTTTTTCTTCAAGAAGTTGATGAATGTTATTCTCATTTGTTGTGTAACACCCTTGTTTAGTTAGGATAGTAAAGCCTTTTCCATATGTTTCCTCAAGGTTGATTGATGTGTTCATAACTTTCTTATCATAAAATGGTTGTTTAGAAAAACTAGGACCACTTGATGGAGGAACCTTAGGTACTTCATGAACTTCAGGATGTAAGTATCCAAAGTAATCAAAAGGTGCAACAGTAGGAAGATCTTGTGGCTTCATGGATGGGTAAAAGGTTACATTGGGTTCAAGCTTATCAAGACATTTTTTTAAGAACCTTTTCATGCTATCATCATCTTCTCTAATGATGTCTACATCATGAGGAGTTGAAGGAGCATGTGGAAGATCAAGGTCATTAGGATCACATCCAAAGGAACAATTGGATATGTCAACTAAGGATTTTAATGAGTTCCAAAACTTGTGAAAAGAAAAGGTCATGATGATAATGAATGAAAGTAAACTAATATGAAAGAAATAGCAAAAAACAAAGAATCTAGAAACTAAAACATAAAGCAATTATAGAAAACTATAATGTAGGAAATACCCAGAAAATGCTTGAAAATGTTGTTCAGAATGTGCAAGTTGACTGATTCGACCATAGTGGCAAATGAGTCTAGTTATGAGATTTTTGTGTTTTTCAAAACATTTAAAGTGATTTTAATGCATTTTAGATGCAAATGCATATTTTCAATTTTTGAATGTTTTGATATGCAAAAATGAAATCTAAATGAGTCCTTCACTAATGCAATATGTGAAACCCTAGGATCCAAAGACAAATCCTAATTGAATGTTGATGGAAATGGAATCCAGGATGCAAGATGTAAATAAAATTAGAAAGAGAAAGTACTCAATATGTAGTTTCACCAAAATGGGCCATAGATTTTGAGGTGGATGGAATGCTAAGTCTCTTTTGCTCAATTAGGTATTTCACCTAATGGAAAGAGATAGATCCCATGCCTAAAATCTAAGTGGTTCACTCAAATTAGGAAATGTATGATGTGATCAAGGCTAAATTAAATGATATAAATTTAACTAAGTAATTTAATTGAATGATTATGAATGCAAAATCTAAGAAATGTGTAATGTTTGAAAACACAATGTGATATGAAAACATGAACTAAAACATAAGTAAATGCAAAACAAAAATGGAGAAGGATAAATCAGAGTGCACTCAGGTAATGGATGATGAATTTGGAGTGGTTTAAATGCTAGCAAAAATCAATGAAAATCACCAGTGGGACTCATTCACCACTTATGGGGAATTAGTCCAGCTAATGGCAAAAAGTCCTAAAAAACTAGTTTCTAACTATCGGGATCTAGAATATGAAAAAATATAATTTTCCAGCCTTAAGGTGGGACTCATTCACCACTAATATTGAATTATCCCTCTTCCAAAATTCTATGAAATCAGTGACCAATTCTATAGCACTAGATCTAGACTTGTCTTCTTGTCTAGTTGACAAAGTCAAATCTACAAAAAATGGACTGTATGTTGTCTCCAATCCTAAAATAGATTGTAGTTGACTTGAAACATTTTTTTGAATTCTTTATCACCTTTCAATACCTAATTTCTTGACAAATCTGCATACACAAGTTTGCAAACACACATACAAAAAAATGGTTAAGGGTTAGATTATAGAGATTTGCCTTGGTCAAATCCCTCTTTGGTAATCAAACCCTTAATGAAGAAATTGAATGAAATGAACAAGTCAAAATGAATAAACAACATGTAAATGCCCTAATCTCATGACAACCTTTTTGAAGAAGTTTGAAGATATGTCAATGGCTTCTCCAAGATACTTGATCAATACTCAATTGAATGATGCAAAGTGCTTGAATGCTAATTGATGAATGCAAATGAACATGATGATTGAATGATTGTAGGAGATTCAGAGATTTAAAATGAGGAGAAAAACACTTATTTATACACACTTGTTTCTTAGTAATCCACTAATACCTCATCACAGGCCGACTTAAGGTAATTTTGAATTAAAAAACCAAAATAAAATTTCAAATATTTGGAATTCGGAGCCAAGAGGGACTCATTCACCACCAATGGAGAATAGGTCCCACCTTGGACATGCAAGTGGGTGTCAGGAATTAAGTCACATTTCATATTATTTTTCAGGTTTACATTTAAAAATCCACTTAATTAAGCCTTATAAGGGTATAAAGGGGTCAAATAAAGCATAAGGTGTAAATAGTGATATCAAGCCTAGAAAAGCATGAAATTGTATTACAAGACTTTACAACACTTCAAAATAGGACTTTATAACTGATGAAAAGGTGATTTTTAGGTGAATTATAATGAAAAGAGTTTAGAAAAGTGTAGAAATGTTTTACAACACTTCACAACACCCTCACAATAAACCTTTTTATTGAATGCTTAGGACCTAATGTGAATGTAGAAGGCACATCACAACATTAAATCAAAGCAAAATAGATCAAGCATCATGAGAGAAAGACCTAAAAGACAATGAACATGACCAAGAGCCATTTTTCTGTGGTACATAAGGGTGACATCATCTAATGCTACAAATTTAAAATTAAGGGTGACATCGTTTAATCCATGAGTATTTATTTTTAATGATATTTATTTTACCATAAATAGGAAATAGTATTTATTTGTTAAAATGTAGGTAGATGTAGTAACAGAAAAAGTAGCCTTTTTTCCTTACTTTGTTTTTGAATAATTAACATTAAAATTGAATTAATGGTGTCTTGTAATAGTGTTGTAATGTGGTCTACATAGTCACATCATTCTAGGACTATTATTTTATTAAGGCATGCTTTAGATGATCCTATGCAAAGGTGTTGTAAAGTGTTGTAACACACTTTCACACTTTTCTAAGATTTATTTAATTAATTAAGGTTAATGGGCCTCTTCTTTATCAAATGTATTTAAATTTGTACCTTATTTAAGTGTTGTAAAGTGTTATAAAGCACTTTGAAATTTATCTAGGGTGGTCTCAATTAATTGTGGGTAATTGGAGTTAATTAACCCCATTGAATTCAAATTTAAACCTTATTTTTGATACCTCTCGAAGATCTATCCTGACACCCATGATTTAAATAATAAAACGTTTAATTAGGAAAATTTAGGTCCTAGAAAATGGTGGTAAGATCAATTCACCCTAGGTGGCAAATGGGTCCTCCCTTGATAAGACCCCCCTTTATTAGTTTATTCTAAATGAGTTTTTAATGCTCTTCTCATCCCCCAGGATTAGGTCCTGGAAACTTCAGCGAGGACCCATTTACTCTAGCTAGAAAATGGGTCCTCCCTTATTGAAGACCTCCTTTTCAAATTTAATTTTGGTGGTAGTTTGATAAATTTAACTTCTAGATCTAGTGTTGGCCTTAATCTTTAGAATTTTGAGGTTAATATCCTAATTTAGTATAAATAAGGGGTTAATTCACATTGTTTTCCTAACAATTCATTCTAAGCCTTCAAGCATTCAAGTTTACAAGCCTTACAGAATTACAAGAGCATTTATATATCATCTCAAGGTAGATTTCAAGAGTTTATTACAATAATTCAAGATCATATCATTATGACAAGGGTTTAAAGCATTCATGTGTGTTGTTGAGCTAAAGAAGTTGATGTAGCATTTAAGATCTAATTGTAATTTTTTTTAACATTATATTCAAGGATTCAAGATCTACATTCTTTATGGCCACTATATGCTAGTTTACAGATTTGTTTCACAAGATATTATCCAAGGTCATATCAATTGCATCATTTCATGTTTCATGCTTCAATTCCTTTATTTCATCATTTGGTTTAGTTACCTACAATGGGTTTGATTGAGGAAAACCATTATTCACTAACAAATAAAAAGTTTTTCTTCCCTTAAATGTGTGTTTGTAGATTTATAGGTTGAAGATCAAGTGGAGCAAGTTTGGAGCAAGATTGTCAAAGTTTTAAAAGTTACAAAAGTTGTCGTTCAAAGTACAAAATCAAAGATTTGAAGGTAAATAATTACCTATAGAGTTCTAGAAGTTGAGAACTAAGAATTTGAGAGTGCAAAGATCAAGAAATAGGACCTTGATATTAGTTTCAGAAACCCTAACAGGGACCCATTCCCCACTGAAGGAGAATGTGTTCTCTATAACCTAAAAATAACAAGTTTTTGACAAGGTGCACATATTTTTATGCTCTAAAAACTTCCCTCATATTTTCTATAATACTTATGTATCATTTTTTTATTATTATTCGTATCTTTTGGATCTCATAATTAAGCATTTAATAAGGAAAAGATCTATTGGTTTATCATCTTGTTCATTTAAGGTGGTAAACCCTACATCTCCAATTTAACATTTTGGTGAACCCAACATATTGAGCATTACAATTTTATGATTTTTTAAGTCTATCATTGCATCTTAGGTTATATCTTGTATTCATTAGCAATGAATTATGATCTCATTTAGATTACTTATTTTGCATCAAAATCTTGCATCTCATGTAGGGTTTAGACTTGCATTACTTTGGATCTCTCTAAATCTAAAAAAATATGAAAATAATCAATAATTTTTCATCTCATTTAGATCTCATATAGTTGCATGTGAAAATAAAAACAAAATTGCATTTCAATTTAAAACTTGCATTTCATCTTTTAATTGAATTTTTACACTACATTTCTAGAAAATTTAAAACTAAAACTCATTATCTAAGAACTAGAACTAAAAGATATCACTAAAATATTGAAAAATAAATAAAAATAGTTTAAAAATACCTAACCATGACCCATTCACCCCTACTAGATTGTGAATCCTTGATTAGGTCTTGTCTGTACCTTCTGGCAAATAAAAAAACATTAAAATTCACTCTAAAATCCACATCAACATCTCAAAAACATCTAACTAGGACCCATTCACTCTTACTAGTGAATAATTCCTTGCTAACTACTGATCTAAATTTTCAAGACATTAAAATCTTAGTTTCTAGCTTCTATTTGGTGCTATTTATTTCTTGTTTTAGTTTCCTAATTTTTTGTTTCATTAAGTTCATTACATTTAGCATAAATTGCTTCATTTCAATGCATTGTTAAAATTCAAAATTACATTCAAACATTTCATTTTCAGCTGATTGTATTGTGTAATTAGTGAATTGCATAGCTTATAATATTAAAATTGATTTTTATTCTAGCTTATTTCATTGCCCCTTTGCTATTCTATGGTTTGCACACTAGGGTTGTAAAACTTGCATGAGCTTTACAACTTGGTTTCCTATTAGTAATACTATTGTAAGATGCAACTCAAGCCTCATGTTATCCCACAATCTATAAATCATCATGGATCTTGGGTGCTCTAACTCTCTTCCTGATAGTATAGATAATCAACCCTTCATGGATCATAGTTTTCATATGTCATTTCCCATGACTTCACCCCTTACATTCAATATGCATGATGTTATTGATAAGCTATATGAATAACTAGAAAAATTACAAGCTCATATCCTTAGTGAATCCATGTACATTAGCTTGGTTCCCATCATACAAAATGTAAGGAAAGTTCTTAAAACATGAAATGAAACACAAATAATCTTTAGCCTTAGTTTCTTTCTTCATGAATTCTTGAACAAAAAAGACAATAACAACACACATGTCACAATCAATCCTACTGAAACTTGTAATAGAAAAAGTAGCATTTTTCCCTTACTTGGTTTTAAACAATTAACATTAAAACTGAATTAATGGTGTCTTGGAATAGTGTTGTTATGTGTTGAACACATTCACATAATTCTAGGACCTTTATTTGATGAAAAAAATCCTTATATGATCCTTTTCAAAGGTGTTGTAACACACTTTCACACCTTTTATGATTTATTTACTTAAGCATAATGGACCCATTCTTAATAAAATATATTTAAATTTGTACCTTATTTAAGTGTTATAAATAACTTTCACATTTATCTAGGGTGGTTATAATTAATTGTGGTTAATTGGATTTAATTAACCCCATTGAATTCAAATTTAAACCTTATTTTTGAAACTTCCCAAAGATCTATCCCAACACCCATGATTTAAATAATAAAACATTTAATTGGGAAAAATTGGGTCCTAGGAAATGGTTCTAGGACCCATTCACCCTAGGTGGTGAATGGGTCCTCCCTTGATAGGACCCCCCTTTATTAGTTGATTCTAAATGAGTTGTTAATGATCTTTTCATTCCCCAGGGTTAGGTCCTGGAAACTTGAGCAAAGATCCATTCACTCTAGCTGGTGAATGGGTCCTCCCTTAATGAGGACATTCATTTCAAATTTAATTCTAGCAAGAATTTAATAAATTTTACTTCCAAACGTATTGTCAACCTTAACTGTTTGAATTTCAAGGTTAATCTCCTAATTTAGTACAAATAAGTGGTTAATTCACATTGTTTCTCCCAGTAATTAATTCTAAGCCTTCAATTATTTAAGTTTACAAACATTAAAGCATCAGAAGAGCATTCATAAGGAATTTCAAGGTAGATTTCAAGATTTTATTGCAGCAATTAAAAATCATATCATCATGACAAGGGTTTAAAGCATTCATGTGTGTTGTTGAGAAAAAGAAGTGGATGTAGCATTGAATATCAACTTGAAATCATTGTTCACATCATATTCAAGGATCCAAGATCTACATTCTTCATGGCTACTACATGCTATTTTGCAAATTTGTTTCACAAGACATTATCCAAGGTGATATCAATTGCATCATTTCATGTTCCATGCTTCAATTCTTTTATTTCATCATTTGGTTTAATTACCTACAAGGGGTTTGATTGAGGAGAACCCCTATTCACTAATAGAACCAATTTTTTCTTCCCTTGAATGTGTGATTGCTTTTTTATAGGTTGAAGATCAAGTGGAGCAAGTTTGGAGCAAGATTTTTAAAGGTGTCAAAGTTGCAAAAGTTGTCATTCAAAGTGCAAACTCAAAGATTTGAAGCTACAAAATTATGTACAGACTTCTAGAAGCTGATAACCATGAATTTGAGAGTGCAAACAATAAGGAATAGGACCATGATATCAATTTTAGAAACCCTAATAGGGACCCATTCGCCATTGAAGGCGAATGAGTCCTATGTAGCCTAAAAACAACAAGTTTTTGACAAGGTAAACAACATTTTTATGCTCTAAAATCATCCCTCATAGTTTCTATAATAGTTAGGTATAATTTTTATTGCTATTTGCATCTCTTTGACTTTTATAATTGGGTGTTTAATAAGGAAAATATCTAGTGGTTTATCATCTTGTTCATTCAGGGTGGTAAACCATAATTTTCCCATTAAACACTAGAAATCCATCATGGATAATATGGAGGAAGAGAAATAATAGAATGGAACATGCCAATATCTAAAAATGCATCATCCACATCTCATATTTTTTTTCAATGTTTAAGTTTTGTTAGTTTCAACATAATGGGGAGCACAATTTTCTACAATAAATAGAAATAAATCTATGTTAAACCATTTAGTAATTTAACACAACCACCAATTAATCATATCAACCCAAACTTTCCTATAGACTTCTTTATTATGTAGTAGAAAGCATTGAAGACTACTGAATTAAAAGAAAGTGTGAATTGTGTAATAATAATATCATGCATTATACATTATTGAGATAAATTATACTATATATTAGATATAAATAACATCTAAAGTATTATTTCGTTAAATATGTAATTGAAACTAAAATTTTAAATTATTTTGAAAATTATGGTTCTAAACAACACTAAAGTATGTATAATTCATCAGTTTATACATACATACATACATCATTCTTTCTTGAGTTCCCTTTATGACTTAAAACCTCTACTTCAAAATTGTTTACAACTTTTTTTTTTTTAAATTTCTGCTACTCTTCTATTTTGTGGCATCTAGGTTGTCTCCACCACCTTTTACAATATTGTAGTAATCTACGTTTTCATCTTGGATAAGGATACATTTATATAAACTTGGATATTCCTAACAATCCGCTCATATTTTCCCTCTACCAACAAAGACTAGACGATATAGACTACCTAGACTCTTCTATTTACTATTCACCAATTCAAGACATCCCTAGACATACTACTTGAGTTGTAACCTTCTACAATAAAAATTTGAAAAGTACCAAGCATTGAGGGTAACTTAAAAGGATTTCATCCAAGTATCATAACACAAACATGGATAAATAGTACAAAAGCAAGAATTTGGTCATGCTATAAGAACACTTGCAATGACCTAACACCCAACTTCAATGGACTCACACCCACATGGAACTAAACTAGATCCTCAATAAATATGGTTATGGGTAGATACATGAATCAAAATAGAACATTTTGTGCCCTCATAAATATTGAATCACACTTCATTTATAAATCATTCCTTCCACACCAAATCATGGCTAGTTACACCATTTAGGTTATTAAATATAAAGACAACAAATTTTTTGTCAATATTGAATGCCTTTTCATGCCATTGGCTGTTTTATAACCTTTATCATACTTCTAAGACATCTCATTTTTTTTAAACATGTTGCTTAGTTCATCTCTATTAGGATTGCCTCTTAGAGTAAATAATTAACTCCATTGAGAAGCATTCATCCTAGAGTTGTTATAAGCATAGTCAAAAAAACTAAACTCATATATTCTATCTTGTGAATTTCTTCTAATATTGAATGACTCTCTCTCTCTATATAATTTAAATAAAAATAAATTAACCATTATGAATAAAGTAAAATAATTTTAAGAGTTTGTAAAGATTCATATGTTTAAAATGACATAACAAAACACCAATTTTAGCATTCGAAGGAATAGATGTCTAAAGTCTTTTTTAAAATAATCATATATTTTAAATCGTATACTAATGAAGCAGCTATTGATATTCTAAATTTCTATTGTGGTAACCGACATCATATCCATTTCCGGAATATTTCGTGGTGTGTAAACAGAAATCCACCTCTCAGATAAATCTGCTCCAGGTTTATACATATAAAAAACTGGATACTCCGAAAGTCGAAAAGGATTTTTATGTTCGCAGAAGAAAATTCGATCACCCCACACTGTGGCACGAGCAAAGGAATGATGTTGAGGTAAGGCATCGATTTCTCTCCACAAATTTCGGTCCCAATCATATTGCTCTGTTATTGAGGGAAGCCATCCATAGGCAATTAGTTGTCCAAATGCATATAGAACATCGATGTAGTATAAACCGTTCAAATACATATTTAGTATTGTTGTCCATTCTCCTGTCTTGGGATCATATCTTTGAGTTATATTATTCTTCTTCGACATACTAATGACATAAAACATTCCTTCAATAAAAACACCCTTGCACGTGTCAACTTCTCGCGGCATCTCAGGAAGAAGCTCCTACTTGTCTTCATCGACATCGTAAACTGCTGCTTCACGGAGTTCATTATCAAAATTATATCTGTCAATTCCTCCTGCAACGTAAATTAATCCTTCAGGTGAAGCACAACATCCAAACGGGGATACAGCTCTCGCCGTTGGCATTTCAGCGCCTTGCTTCCATGAACGAGATAATAAATCATATATCAGAATCTTCGTAGTATTGCTATTATGTATCAAGCCCAGTAAAACAATCTTATGATTAATGCACAAAATCTGAGTGAGCAATTCGACTTCAAATCCGGTGAGCGAGCAGTTCCCATGATTGATCTTCAGGGTCGTATATAGATAACCCTGCAGCCTGGAGGAGACATATATATTTCTGATACCTTCCAATGTGAATTCTATCTCGATAAAACTGGAAACATTCCATCGTCTCTTTGAAAGGTTCGAAATACTGCTTAACCATTGACTGAGATTTGTAAGGCACTCTTAGTAAGATGTCTCTAATTATTTGTTCAGGGAGTTCATTCAAAAAAATCCATTAT
The DNA here is from genome assembly GCA_007258455.2 of Sequoia sempervirens. Classification (NCBI taxonomy): domain Eukaryota; kingdom Viridiplantae; phylum Streptophyta; class Pinopsida; order Cupressales; family Cupressaceae; genus Sequoia; species Sequoia sempervirens. Next base: position 178,012 of record VDFB02143866.1, read on the forward strand.
CAACTCTTTCTTCTTAAACAACATATAAGGCTCTATTGTTTCACAACAAATCAAGAGTGTGCAGATATTCGAAGAATAATATCCAGTTGCTTGCTAAAGGACGTTTACACTGGAGGCGTTGCTTTATACTTGCAAATGTTTCTCCAGATTCAATAGCCACACACTTATGGAATGCCCTTAGGATGCATAAAAGAGACTAAATTAGTTAAGGGTAAAATTACACATGTAGATTATTTCTATTTAATGTAATGCATATCTGTAAATACTATAGATATAGCACCTAAGCAAAATTAATGTTTTATTGAATTATAAATTAAATAAAATAGATTAATTTAATATATCTCTATCAGCCATTTTAAAGACGTGTAGTTTAATTTATATCATTTAAATTAGGAAATGTTTTGTTTTTTGAAAGCGTGATAGAGGAATATATTCTTCTATGTAAAAATGAATAGTTAAGACTTAGAAAAATAGGGTCTTTAAATTATAAACCTTAGGTTTTGTTTACACAATTATATTAGAAACTAAAATTTGTAAATTAATTTTGTGTAGTTTTATTTTGAGATTTGTCTTTTGACACTCAATGTTTTTGTGAGGGATAAATTTGATGATTGCATCATTGATTTTCAAAACTTTTACAATAAAATACAATTAAAAATATGGGAACATTATGTCTTATGAAAAATAAAAATTGGATAGAATATTATGTGATCTGAAATGTCGATACAAAAATTTACATAGTTGAATCCAAAAGATTTACATTATATAATATTCATATTATATAGAATTGTAGGAAAATATAATTTTCTTTTTTGATAATATAATTTTAAGAATAATTTTTCTATTGATGATCATTATAAAAATTATTTAATACGTAAAGTTCTTGGGCATTAAATTATCATAAATTGTGTATGTTCTTAGTAGTGTTATTATTTAATTAGTTAAATTTTAAATTTTAAAGTGTTAAATGAAAAATTATACATCCTACATTGAGTCGGAAATTGATGTGCCATGTGTCAATATTTTGAATTGTGAGAAGTAATTAAATAGCAACATGAGTTGTGAGGTGACTATATTTTTGGGATCCTCCTATAACAAATTTAATGATAGATCTTATGATATGTTAGATAGTAAATTCAAAAGGAATTACATTGGAATCATATGGTTGATTAGAAGACATGCCATATATAAGTATCTTTTGAGGAGATTATGGATGCTAAAATGGAGTGCTTTTTTTGGAGGATGTGACATGATCGATGATGACATAAGACAACTATAAGAAATCTATTATTTTTGGTTGAGTTGATTCTCCATGATTTGGAGTGTTGAAATTTGTGACTTATATTTTCTCATACTTTTAAGTTTTTATTTCATAATATTTAATATTGAATCTTCTATAAATTTATGGTTGAGAGTTTTTTTCATTATATTGTGACCTGGGTAATATGTGAGTTATAATGCTACTAAAATCAATCTTGAATTGACTACTCATTGTATTTGTATTAGTCCTTGCACTACTAGTATTTTTTCAACTAATCCTATTGCTAAAGATTATTTTTCGTCACTTTGGAGCACTAAATTTTTTTACCTAAATATTTTATCCATATAAATTATTGTTTAATGTATCAACCAAGTCAAATATTATTCAAATTTCTACTAATATAGGATTTTTTAAAAGTAAACAATAAATATGAAAAAAATGTTATGCCATTATAAATAACCGAATAGAGCAATAATGCAAACATCAATTGAATTTCAATGTCTTTGTATAAATTTTTTTATTTATGCATACATCAAGTAATGCTTACTCACCGCCCAATCCTATTGGCATTATGAAGTCACATGGACTCTAGGCAAGCCCTCAAGCAATTAAAGCACAACCATTATACTGAGTATATTATTGATAGTTGATATCTAAGTTCTATAAATAGTGGGTATGAAACCATTTGTAGGGTCTCACTACCTAGATAGTTCCATGTTATAGTTGCCACCCACTTCAGTGAGTAGAGATGGGAACCCAAAACCTAAAGAAATATTAAGCAGACACACTTCAAGAAAGTAATAAAGAACTTGACTGGGATTTCATGATTATGTAAAACCTTTATTTACTACACCTCACTCCAATGTTTATAAAAATTTAAGAAAGGGCACAAAATTGGCATTCAAGAGTGTAGGAAATATATGGCATACTACAAATTTACATCGATGATAAAATGAGAAGTTAATGGATTAAGGAGCACCTTATTAGATGTCAATACACCTTGCGTAATAATTATAGATACACTTCACTCATGGTTCTTGAATTTTTCACTTTTTGTGAATATGCCTTCTTGTTTCCTTAGATTCCCTATCTCAAGATGAATCCTTCATACTTGTAAAGTGTTAACAATTTATTTTAGAAAAGAACTTATTTTGTGGTGATATCAACCTTCATAGTAATTATACTTCTAATTAGACTAGTGTTTGGCAGGTCTAATTTAAAATAACATAAACATAGATCACATAGGAATTCTAGTCTAGATAATTATTTCAAATGACATTCTACTTCATAATATTCCTGTAGGATTTATAAAAAAAGAGACAATTTCTACTCTTTGTTAATAAATACTTATTGACATTCATACATTTGATTACATAGGTATGGAAAATTAAATATCAATGATAATGGAAAAAGTTATCCATTCAACAATATATGATCAATAAACTCTAGAATAAAATGTCTTTTCAAATAAAATGATGGTAACAATTTAACTAGATAAATTGAGAGCTTTAAAAGCTCTAAATGTGATGAATAATAAGAGGGTCATACTATGAAATAATAAATAAATAATTAAATACTATTCTCAATTTCTACTTAATATATGATGAAACTAATGAGATACTTAAATGACCTAGAATCAAATTTATTAAAAATAATTCTTAAATATCACATAAATTTTAATACACCTTTGAATATGTATGTGATCCCCAATACATTCATAGTATTCATAAAATAATTTCTAAGTATCATACAACCTAAGTAAATAATCTATATTATTCTTTATCAAACTAGTTGAGCTACTAATAAATCATAAGAGTGATTATAGAAACATAAAATTAATAAGAATTCAAGCCCTTGAATTAAATACCGTTAGCCTAAATAAAATTTGAAAAAATATATTGTAATGATAGATCTTTGATTTTATTTACCCAAGATGGAAATTAATACAGTACAAAATTAAAGGAATTAATTTCTTTTACTTAGTCATTAAAAAATGAAATGCTACCAATTTTCAATAATTTAACATTACCTTTATCATATCTTCTACACTCTTGAAATTTCCATGTTGAGCTTCACCAATTACATGAAAGGTAAAATAATGGAGCACATACTTATGCACCTCATATGAATGATTATATCAGTTTCTTCCTATCAATATTTTCCATTGATTGCTTGCCAAAAGTGATTGTCACCTTTCATGCCTAACAATGGTTAAACCAAGAACTTATTTACTCCTGCTCCTAGCCCCTCATTTTTCCTCAATGTAAATAATATCCCACAATATTCAGTTTCCTCAATTTAATTATCATAAATAATGTACAAAACATATCATTTCCAGCCTTCATGGATAAAAAAATTACAATAGAACTAGAACTCAAGATTGAGCATCTGATAAATAATTTCCATTAGTTGAGATTATCAACATTCTATTTTCTAACTAATTATATAATCAAGATGCTACAATATCATATTATAATTATGGAAAATGTATCCCTATACATTTTCACATTTGTTTGGGCCCTCTTTCTTAAATTGAGCTTAATGTAGCCTTGATTTAGTGCTCTAATTTGTTTAACATATCCACATTAGGTCTTGGGCCTTGGTAAACTAAGGGGACCCAACTGTGCCTTATTTAGGGTTTTGTAAAGTGCATCTTTACAATTTCACATTAATCTAGGGTTTTATTAATTATGGGGCTTCTTTATGCCTTAATTAGCCTTATTTTGCATCCACAAACCTTAATTAATGCATATTTTTGAGATTAATCTTGACATAAATAAACATCCTTTCATAATTAATCTATTTTTGGATTGTATGGCCTAGATTTTGAAATTTGGCACTCATATTCCACCTTGGGTGTATGGCTCCAACCTAGGTTTTAGGACCTTAATCTAGATTTCACACTAAACTAAGAATTTTTGTAAAGTGTATCCCAAGCTTAGCCTAATGGGACTCATATGCCACAACTGTCATATGATTCTTGCTTAGCTTAGGCCAAATTTAAATACAAATTATTGGTGGGATTTTATTCTCTTAGATATGATGTTGGCTTGTAGTGTTGCAATTTCAAGAAATTTGGAAAAAAATAAGTATAAATACAAGGTTATTTCATTCATTTTTCACATAAAAACTTGAGTATTCATACATTATAGAAAATTTGAGTTTACAAGATCTTTCAATAGTTTACAACAAATTTCAAGAGACTTCAAGAGCTAATTATCAAGTTTTTTGGAGGATTATTCAAGTATCAAGCATCATGTTAAAGTCATCATGCATCATGTTTGGTTTTTAGCTAATATTTGTGATGTAAGATTTTATGGTTCAAGAAAGCATTCAATACAAGATCCATATCATTCAAAAAAATTTCAAGATCTACATCCATTGGAGCCATATCATACATGTTTGTAGGAATTTACTCCTAGAGTTTGGTGAGTTGCAGCATATCATTCATTCATCATTCCTTATTTATATTTTATTTCATTTCAAGGTTTTCTTAACAAAACAAGTTTTGTGTAAGGAAAATCCCTTTCCACTAACAAGAAAATAGTTTTCCCTCTCTTTATAATTTTTTTTGCAGATCTGGGTTGAAGATCCTCTAAGGAGAAAGATTGGAGAAAAGTTGTGAAGTGTCCAATGTTATCAAAGTTGTCACCTTCTTTACAAGATTGGGAAATGGCATCAAGAAAGTAGAATTTAGTAGTTCAAATCTAGAAATCAGGTTGAGAAGATATAGTAGAGATTGAAGAATAGATTCAATTCCTGATCATCTAAAAAATTTGAACAAGATTGATACACCTCTCCTAGTGTATGAGTCCCAATATAGTGAATTTTCAATATTTCAAGAGTTCTAGACTTAACATTGCCAGATTTCTATTTATGCCTAGAAACCCTAATGTGGGACTAAATTGTCCATCCTGGTGTATGAGTCCAAGTGTGCATTAAATTTAGTGTTTCTAGCATTTAAGTTCTTCGTTCAAGTTGTTTTAGATTTCCAGGTCCACCTCTCTAACTTCTTAGTTTGTTATTTTATTTTGTATTCATTTTTAAGTCATTTATTATAGTCTTGCATATCATTAAGTTTCATAATTAGGTTTTGCATCTTAATTTTCTTTTGAAGACCAAGCTTGGTGGTGAACCTCTTTTTATCCTTTGATCATATCCTAGGAAAAAATTTATCATATATCATTCTCATTCTATTATTGGATTGAGATCTCTTGGGTTTCATTGAATAAAACAATTGTGAAATAGGAACCATATCCTTGTGCTCCATCTCCTAAAAGGTGGGGCACCCTACTTCCATTGCTACATTTTGGTGAACCTAAATTTAGAACATCTTATTTATTATTTGGACTGCATCATAATCCTAGATCTAGTTAGCATTAACATTGCATTAAGGTTTGCATTAGTTAATTCACATCTAGTGTTTCTAAATTTTGCATTAGTGAAAGTGCATATTGGTTGCATTTTTTACCTCTTGCATCATTGAATTTCATTTGAAATCTATATTTATAAATAGTCTAGAGATAATCCAAAATAAAAAAACATAACATTAACATAAAATTTGTTGAAAATGGTGTAAAAACCCTAATCAAGGACTCATACACCCCTTTGGGAAACTTAGTCATAGTACATATGATTTTTCCTAATTTTTGGGCATTCTGTGGTGACCATTAGTATTTGAATCCTTAAAATACCTTGATTGGGACTTATATTCCCCTCTAGGTCTGATTTAGTCACATTTTAGATTTTAACTCACATTTTCTAGCATTAAAAACTCTATTTCTATGTTTATGTTTCTTGTTGTTAGTTTTTTGTTTCAGTTTGTAGAGTTTTTATTTCATCCATTGCATTGCATCTACCTTCATTTGGTTAATTACATAAATCTCATGAACTCAAACATGCATTTAGACCCTTTATTCTAAGTTCTTGTATTACATTTCATCATGGATATGTTCTTTGGTAAGTTGTGGATGTCCTTGAAATCCTTAGTGGATGTGTCATGTTGTACTTTTGGAAATGATTGTAATGAAATTAAACTTATTCATCCTCACTCAACTCCTAATACATTTCCTCCTTGTGATATTAACATCATGAGAGAAGATGATGACAACATGAACAACTTCCTGAATGCTTTCCTTAATAACCTTGAAACTAGTGCATCATTTTATCCTTCTACGAAATAACCAACACTCCCTACCATTCCATAACTTGATATATTAGGCCTTTTACATATTGAAATGGAGAAACACGCTAAACTTATGTTCCCTAGAATAGGAGAACCTAGTTCCTCTAATCAATTCAGCATTCAACCATCCTATGTTAACAAAGTTACCAACACTCCTATTAGCCTAGAAGAGACATATGAAAGAGGATTTACAATCTTAAGCATAAAAAGACATGATACAATAAATGAACACAAAATTCACCAAATTTTAGAGAAAATACCAATTGAAGTTACCAAAGGGTTAGGATATCAAGGTACTCCTCTTGGCATAAGTACCCTCCCTCCTAAAAAATAACCAATACCTCATAACAATGACAACGATTATGGGATCATCATAGGTCCTCTACATCAACATTCAATTCAAGAAATTGGTAAATCTAGCAAATGATGAAAGCCTTACAAAATAAAGAAAATATAATTCCCTTGTCCACTATTTACAACTAAAAGTAATTTATAGATACTTCTACACTAAGGACTAATTATATTACCTCCCATAAGAGAAGATAGAAAAACCAAATCCTAAGAATACAAACACATCACATTGTTGATATCATATAGCTATTGAACATAGTACTAATGAGTGACATACTTTAAAACAAATATTCCAAAAGCTTGATATCATAGAATTAGTCCCTTAAAGCATATCATTTAGCTCCTTGCCACGTAATAGTTGTAGGATCATAACATTCTCACTATTGCATGCTTGAGATTTATTGCAAATTATTTCAAAAAGCAAGGAACCATTTCCCATCACCTCTCTTGACTCATTCTTGTCTTGCACTGAGTGGTCCATCAAGAATTAGGTAGCTCTATCCTAGTAGCACATTTGTCATTGTCCCCTTGCCTAGTTGTTCCTTTTCCTTTCGTGTGATTGCATGTGTGCAATGTGATCCTTGATAACATTCTATTTGATGTATTTCTCCCTCTTTGTGACATTGCTCTGAGTACCTACATTATTCTCTATGTTGTAAAAGTTTTTCCTTTATCTTTTCATTTATCTCATGTTTTACTTTTACGCATGACACAAGGAATCGAAACATTCATGTCTCACCCATGTTGACACATAAGCTTTCCCTTTATCTTTTCATTTTTTTTTCCTTTTGGGGATGGCACAAGGTGTTGAGACATTTATGTATCTTCCATGTTGACCCAAAAAAAAATCTTCATTTTTTCTCTATTTGTGTTATTCTTCCTATTCTATGAGTATTTTGCCAATGAAAAGAGTTCGATGCTCTATAAAAACATTGTAGCAATAACATACTGACCCAAAATCCATGGATCACTCATGTGTTTAGAATTTTATGTTTGGGGAAACCCTCGTTCCCTTTTTCATGTCATAGCTTCATTTGGAAGCATATAAATTGGCATAGGGCTTTCCAACTAAGCTCTCATGTCCTTTTATTGTTAGCATTTACCATTTTCTTCTTTAAGGTAATTTCTCACATCATGGTTTTATTGTAGTCTTCCCTAAAGAGGATGGTTTGTCTTATCATATTATATTCCTCTTAGTGGCTTGATGTAACACATGACATCCCCTAAGTTGTGAATATTCTATTCTTTGATTGGTCCTCTCTTGGAGACATTAGACACGATGCTCCCTAAGTTATGGCCTCACATGAACTAAGAAAAAACTCCTTAAAATATACCTTAAATTTTAAATTATATGGCCACCCTGCATAACACATTTTGCTTGGTTGTGTAGCCATCTTGTTTGTTCATGATAATTAAGCATACAAAGCTTTTCTTACCTCATAAAGCTCAAATTTCATTGTTGTGTGGTGTCATATCAAAGTTATCAAGAGGTGTAGATTTGGTATTGTTGTATGTATAGGAGTTGAACGTAGGCATGAATTTTGCATAGCTACTTGCTTGTTTGCATGAGCACCTAGATTTTGGTTGCCTCAAAGTGAGCATGCATTTTTGGACAAACAACATAGATCTCATCCATAAAATGTGAGACAAATGGTTGAAGCTTGATCCACTCTTTTTTGTTTTATTATTTCTTTAATTTGTGTCTTCGGAAATGCATGTTTATATCTTGTTACTAATCTCTATATCATTTTACATGTGTGTTCTTTTTGCTTATGTTGGTTTACCATAGGACATTCATCCTATGGGCTTGGTCACCCCTCTTTATCATTGCCCTCTTATCTTATTAGAATTGGTACAATTTAACCCATCTTAATGTGGATTCATCTACTTTAGTAGTTTGAAGCAAGTTCCTCCTCTCACTTAAGTGGGGTAGGCCTAGATGTAATTAGAAAATTGTATCCCTATACATTTTCACATTTGTTTGGGCTCTCCTTGTCAAATTAAGCTTAATGTGGCCTTGATTTACTATTGTAATTTGTTTAACACGTGTAAAATCAAGAAGTTGGTGCATGAAGAGGGGAAGTTTCAGCCAAAAACTAACCTACAGAAAATGTGTACACGTTATTAAAAATGTGTAGTGTTATGCTTTGGTTACTTGAGCCTAAAAATAAATGTTTACACTAAAAAATGCATATGCATTATAATGTGTATATATTACATAATGGGTATGTATTTTATAACACATATGTGTCATTTATTTAAAAAAATAAATAAATTTTAGAAACATGTACACGCTTTGTAACACAAAATGCATATGCATTTTAAAACACACGTTACTAAATTTTTTTTTTTTAAATAATCAAAAAAACAAAGAATGTGTATGACGTGTGTGAATTTTTAAAATTTTGAATCATTAACCCACATGTTGCCTCAGTTTTAGGCTTGAGAAAGGCTTGGTAACCCCACCCTTAGCCTTTGGCCTACAACTAAAAAACTAAGGCACGTTCAAGAGAAATGTCCAACTTCAACAATATGTTGATCAACTTATTTTTCAAATCAATCTACAAAATTAAAACCCATTAGACAACATGATGTATAGTTTCCAAATATATATATATTTTTAATATTGAATTAAATTTGTTATTTTCTTATTTATTTCTAAGAAAACTAGTCTGTAAACTTGAAATATTAAACTTTTTATTTCTTAATAACATTTTGTTGGTAAAATTTCTTGTAAAAAAATTATATGGTATCAAGCTTGAGAAAACTCTCTACAAAATGAAAAAATAAAAATAAAAAATTGTTTAGTTTAGGTCCTATTATGCTATCCATACACGTTTATTTTAAAAAATGAAAATTAAGGCCAATAAAAATTCAAAAACAAACAATTTAGAAAAAATTACAAAAAAATATCCTCATTAATCTTCATGTTCCTAGCTATCTTTCCACAAAAGGAATTAGAAAAATACTTTTATTTGGGTCAAAATGTGTTGTCCATACACATGCATTGTATGGTAAAAAGACTCTTAAAAAGCGGTTTTTATACATCCCTATCAAAATTCAGTTTCTATCATCTGGGTAGTTGAATAAATTACATATTTAGAAACTAGATTGAAAATTAGAAATTTCATATTACTGAATTTTTTTAAGATTCATTGTGTAAGTGCCTCAAATTTTCAATCCAAGTGTGAAAATTTCTAAAAACAACAAAAACGCTTCCACTTTTTGAGCTTTTTGTGGACCAAAATTCTTGCACCAACTCACATTCACATTAGGTCTTGGGACCTTGTAAACTAAGTGCCCTTAATTGTTCATTATTCAGGGTTCTGTAAAGTGTACCCTTACACTTTCACACTAATCTAGGGTTTTATTATTTATAGGGCTTCTTTATGTTGTGATTGGCCTTATTTTGCATCCACAAGCCTTAATTAATACATCTTTCCAAGATTAATCCCAACATAGATCAACACCCAATCATAATTCATGTGTTTTTTGATTGTATGAACTATATTTAGTGATCTGGGACTCATACACCACCTTGGGCATATGGTTCCCACCTAGGTTTTGGAGCCTTAATATGAATTTCACAATAAACTAAGCATTTCATAAGAAAAGTGTCCCAAGATTATCCTAATGGGACTCATATGCCACAACTAGTGTATGAGTCCTGCTTAGAGTAGACCCAATTTAAATTCAAATTATAGGTATTATTTTATTATCCTAGACCTAATGCGGGCTTGTAGCATCATAATTTCAAGAAATTTTACATAATCAAGTATAAATACAAGGTTATTTAATTCGTTTTTCATTTAGCAACTTGAGTATTCATGCATTATAGAAAATTTGAGTTCACAAGAGCTTTTAATTTTCTACAATAGCATTCAATAGCCTTCAAGAGCTGATTATCAAGTGTTTTGGAGCATTATTCAAGTATCAAGCATCATGTCAAAGTCATCATGCATCATGTTTGTTTTTGAGCAATCATTTGTGATGTTTTATGATTCAAGAAATCATTCAATAGAAGATCCATATCATTCAAAAAAGATTCAAGATATACATCCATTGGAGCCATGTCATACATGTTTTCAACACTTTATTCCTAGGATTTGGTGAGTTACAACATATCATTTTCTTCATTCAGCACAATTCCTTACTATTTTATTTCATTTCAAATTTTGACCAAGGAAAACCCCATTTCACTAAAAAAAAAACTTTTTTACCTCTCTATATTATATGATTTGAAAATCTAACTTGAAGATACACTAAGGAGAAAGATTGGAGAAATGTTGTCAAGTGTTCAAAGTTGTCAAAATTGTCATCTTGTTTACAAGACCATAAAAAGACATTTACAAAATAGTATTTAATAGTTCAAATTCAAAAATTAGGTTGAGCAGTTAGATTAGAGATTAAAGAGAAGATTCACATCTTGATATACAAAAAAAGATTAATAGGAATGATATGCCACTCCTGATGTATGAGTCCTAGAATAGTGACTTTTCTCAATTTCAAGAGTTCCAGACTTGACACTACCAAATTTTTGTTCTCTCCTAGAAACCCTATTCAAGGATGAAATCGCCCAACCCAACATATGTGTCCCAGTCTTCATTAAATTCAATATTTCTAGCATTTCATGTCTTCATTCAAGCTGATGTAGGATTATAGGTGCACATCTTTGACTTCTCAATTTGTTGTTCTATTTTGCATTCTTTTTTATGTCATTTATTGTAGACTTGCATATCAGTAAGTTTCATAATTATTTTTTGCATGTTACTTATCTTTCCAAGCCCTAGCTTGGTGGTGAACACATTCTTAGCCTTTGATCATACTGGAGGACAAAATTTAGTAGATTTCTCTCTCATTTTATTATTGTATTGAGATCTCTAGTGTTTCCTTGAATGAAATAATAGTGAAATAGGAACCATATTCTTATGCTCCATCTCCTAAAAGGTGTATCACCCTATTTTTTTTCTATGTACCTATTACAATGCTTTTCCATTAAAATAATGGACTAAATTACATAATATCAATAATCACACCTATTATTTTCCATGCATAACTTGCTACAATAAAAGTATGATGAAAAATATTCTAGTTAGTGAAAAGTGCATAACAAGAAAATAGAGATGAGGATAAATATAATCATGTTTGAGAAATATCTACCATACAATTTCTTAATATGATTAATTACCGCAATGTAATTCAATTACTTCATCATACCAATGTCAAAAAAATCACAAATGTATAAAATCATTTCAAATATAGGTAGAGTGATAGAAAAAAGGAATTGATCTACTACAACATAAGAGACTGATCAAATTTATTGCTTGACATAAAATTACACTCCATGATCTATTTCATTTTAGGTTGAAGTCACTGGAGTTAACAGAAGGAACAAACATCCCTAAAAATTTATAATACCTTGAAATGCTTATTGATTTCAAGAATACATGTAAATAAGCTTGAAAAACTTCTAGATTCAATGTAAAAAGATGCATGTTCACAAAGGGGATCAAATCAGGCATGGTGAAGAATCTCACATGATTGCATGAATTTCATTTTCTATGAAACTCTTGAAAATGGTTAAGATAAATGAAGAATGTCAAAAATTCAACTAGAATAAAATATATAGGGTTGCTTCCCTATTTCCCCAAACAATAGGGAAATACACAAAACAAATGCAGGATAGACATGGAGACACAAAAACTGGGCATGCAAAATTTCTTTTTGTATTAACCAAAAAATAACATTTAAAAAATGCTTTTAAACTTGAAACCACAATCTACTGATTACAAATGAAACTTGCAACAATCTGGAGCTACACCCATAAACTCAAGAAACTATCATGAGCTTCTCAGAGCTCTCTTTCCTTCTATTCAATTGGATCTATCTGCTACTCCTAGAAAATAATGAGTGATTAGGAGCTTTTAGCAACTAACTCGAAACATGCACAAAACAAAATATAGGTACTAGTGTTTAGGAGCTTCTTTGAATCACATAGAGATCCCACACACAAAAAAAAATCCTTTTTTTAGATTGTTGTTGCACAAAAACTAACTGACTACTATCTTCACTCATTAATTTTGTATTCACAAAATTCTAACTCAAAATTTGAATTCACCTACTGTAGTTAATTCTCAAAATTCAAATTTTCTTACCACATTAAATTCTAGTTTTTTTAGGAGTAGAATAGGGATGGAGATCCCAAAAAGAGAACAACCATTGAAAAGGCTCCTGATAGGTAGACGAGTTGGGGGATGACATAAAGAGGCTAAAAAATTAATATTTCCAACACTCTCTCTTTGACTGAGTCGTCAAACAAACTTAATCTTCATTGAAATCAACAACACCTAAAATTCTTCTTAGGTGGTCAAAGCAATATTTTCTCAATGGTTTGGTGAAATTTTTTGCAAGCTGTTGCTCAGACCTACAAAATTTCATCTTGATTTCACCCTATTAAGCCAATTATCTAATAAAGTGATAGCTTATTTCAATGTGCTTGCTTCTTCCATCAAACATAGGATTTTTCATAGAAGCTATTGATGAAACATAGCCACAAAATATTGATGTTCCATCCTCTTATTCTTGTCTCAAATCTACTAAGATTTTTCTCAGCCAAATAGCTTGGCATGCTGCTACATTTACTACTATATATTTAGCCTCTATTATAGATAGGGAAACTATTGGTTGTTTCTTGGAAGCCCATGAAATGACTACTGATCCCAAATGAAATACATATCCAGATGTGCTCTTCCTATCATCCACACTTCATGCCCAATCACTATCCATGTATCCAACCAAACCAAAAGAATTTTCTACACCAAAGAAAATACCATATTTTTTGGTGTCATTCACATACCTCGGGATTATTTTACTTTATTTCTAATGGAAATCCCTTGGAGTCTCCATAAATATAGAAATAAGAGTCATTCCATGCATTATATAATGCCTAATTGCAATCAAATACATCAAAATTCAAACCAAACTTTTAAGCATGTTCAGATCCACATTGCTACTACAATATTCCTTGCTTAACTTTAGACCTACGATTGTTGAAGTTGGGGAAGGCTTGTTTTCAAGCATCTTAAATCTCTTCAAGATTTCATTTGCATATTTTTCTTCAGAGATAAATATACCGTCATGCATTTTTTTTACTTCTATGCCTAGAAAATATATCAAGAGACATAACTATTTCATTTCAGACTCTCTTTTCATGGCCTCTTTAAAATTAAAAAAAATGAGGAAATCGTCATCCCCAGTGAAAACTAAATCATCAACATACAAGACAACAATTAAAACCTTACCATCAACTGCCTTGATGTAAAGAGTGGGCTAACCATTGCTTTTGATAAATCCATTACTCAAAAAAATTTAGTCAATCCTATTGTACCATGCCCATGGAGCTTGATTCAACCCATCAAGAGATTTCTTTAGTATTGAAACATAGATTTTGGCAACCTAAATGTTGGCTCTTATGCTTCTAGAGTTTTTCACATAAAATGAGAGAGATTTAGGTCCAAAATGCTTATGTAACACTAAAATTAGGATGTATGCAATGAGATATGACGTAAAAAAAATTAAATAAATACAATTGATTGACTAAAGTGAACTAAAATAAATGCAAAACTAAAATTTGTCTTTCTTGAAAACACGATGTGATATGCAAAAGGATTGAAAATGATGAATCACGAATGAAATGCAATTTTCCACTAAACAAAAGGATATTTCTCAGAATGTGTGCACCTAGAAGACTATAGAGGACTGAATGAAAATTTGAAAAGCTGATCATATTTGAACTTGGGTTAACTAGAACCTATTCGCCACCTTGGGTGAATCAGTCCAAAATCAAGACTTCTAAACGAAACTTTTTTCTAATAGCTAGGGATCTAAAAAAACATATGAATCAATTTTTCCTCATAGGTGGGACTTATTTTCCAAGAATGGTGAATCATTCCTCTTTCTAATTTCTACAAACTCAAAACTTAGATTTGTACCTTGACACCTACACAACAAATTTTTAATGAAAACCCAATTCTAGATCTCAGAAAATTCTTGCAAAATAGCTTAAAAGATTTGATCTAATGGGGGTTTTTCCTTGTTCAAACCCCTATGTAGGTAATCAAACCTTGAATAGAGAAAAATATAAATAAACCCTACACTTAGATGTGTTAAAGACTAGGAAATGTTGAAAAATGCAAATAGTCCTATTTTATTGCTTTAGAATAAAAGATGCAAGAATGATTGAAAGGATGCAAGATATATACCCTTAGAAACCTTACAAAACATAAAACATGCATAAGAAATGAAATACAAATGCTAAATAAACACAATGCAAACCTTAGTTTGAAGATATAGTAACAATGGAAGATGGAATAAATAGGAAACCAAGTCCTTAGGCATGATTTGGTGGCTACTTGCACCTATTCAACCTATATTTCTTCATGATTCACCATAGGCATCCATCATCAAACCTTTGCAATGTTGGATCTTGACAAGATTAGTGAACTTCATGACCTGCAAAAGCCCTCGTTTGTTGTCCTATTAAAACTTCAACTTTTTCTAATGAAACTTGTTGTAAAAATGACCTTTTCTCTTGAAATGATAAAAATGATGAAAAAAAGGTTTTGTAAAATGAATTGAAATGTGTATTTATACGCAAAAAATTCTTATTTTCCCATTAATTATACCTAATAGGCTGAAATTCAATGAAAAAAAGAGTTAAAATGATTAAATTCCTATTTAATTTTTAATTTTCCCTCAAAGGGGACTCATTTACCACCCTTGGAAAATGGGTCCCACCAAAGGGGACTAATTTACCCAAGGTGGTGAATGGATACCACTACTACTATTTCAAAGTGGGTTATAAGGGTATAATGTTATTAAATGCTATTTGTAGGGTTTTATGTGATTCCACATGGAAACAGGCCTCTTGATCAAAATTAATAGGTCTAAGGGGAATACAAATGTTGTTTTGAAGGGGAAATAATGCGAAGGGATTAAAATGGTTCTAATTATGCATGAAATTGTCTCTTTTCTCAAGAGGGTCCAATTTTCTATGGCATAATTAGCCCCCACTTTAGCACCCATATGAGTCCTTGTGCATATGAAAGCTAATTGATTCTAAATGATGCACCTTACTACATAAAAGGATACTCATTCAGAAGATGGGAGAATGAAGCCCCCAATTTAGTTCTCTGCAAACCACAACATTAGGAGCCACATCTTGCAACACATATTCATTAATTTTCTAAAAATCCTTTTATCTAACTCTTAGGAATCCAATTCAAGGGTATATGTATGTCCCCCCTTGATTTTGCTTGCTTTACAAAGGTGGAATCAAGGTAGCAATCTAGCCATGTCAAAGAAGAAACATCATACCATAGGGAATTTTCAAGTACCATGCCACATAATGATAGATTTTATGATGATGTTGGGTGTGGAATGTGGATTCTAATGCATCAAATGGAATTGAAAATGGATTACCCAAGTTCCCATTATGTTTTGAAAAAGAATTACCCTAGTGCTTGCTATATTATAAGTTTCTCGAATAATATTTTAACATTAGGTTAGAATGTGAGAGTAAAAAGAGGTGAAAATTAAGTAAATGGAATGGATGAAAGTAGTGTGTCACTTACTATTCATTTTACCTTCATTGTAGCTTGAGAGTGAAAACTAGGAGAAGAATATGCTAAGTAGATGAGATTACACACCTTTGTGGTTGGGCAATCTTTGTGAACAAGTAGCACATAGTGAGCGATATCATAAGGTGAGTCAATTATGTAACTTTCACCAAGTGATTTGATGATATTGTAATTTATTTTAGCCAAGGATAGGTTAATTTAAGGTTTTTGGAAAATTTTCATAAAGTGCCCCTTTTTTCGTAAGGTGTCCCATTTGTTCACAAAGTATCCCTTTTGTTTGCAAAGTGTCTCGTTTCTAGCGAAGTGTCCCATTTTTTTGTGAAGTATCCATGTTTCTTTGAAAAATGCCTAAAAAGGGTTCTAAATTATCTAGGGCCATTAGAAAAGCACACTAGATTAACTTTATCACACTTTCATGGTGAATAATATGCAAATTGAAGATTGTAGATGAGTGTTTAGAATATTTTATGATGATTTTGATAGGTTCCTACCTAGTCGTGGTAATGGCTAGGGGGAAGAAAGCTATCATTTTTGAGACATCTATCACCAACACCATTTGTGGTAGAGACAAAGTATATGCAGTCAGTGGGTATCTATTGGGCATACATGATGCCACCCATGAGATACCATGATGCTATACTGACGGCTTTGTGTGAGCATTAGGATGCAGATACCTGTACTTTTCATCTTCCTACCAGGGAAATGCCGATCATACTTGAGGACATAGAGCGTATTCTTCAAGTTCCTATTTGGGGAGTGCGAGTGTATTTATGAGGGATCAATCATTCCATGAAAAGAGAGATATGCAGTACTTCTTGGGAGGACTGATACATGATGATAGGGTTAGAGAATAGATCAAGCTTCGTATGTAGCTATAATCACAAGCTCCTATGGTGAGACAGATCATGATGTGCACAGTGGTACTAGTACTCAATCTAGATGGATGAGTGACACACTTGGATGGTGGAATGGTACACTTCGTGTAGGGGATGCATGATCAATAGATAGTCTATGCATGTGGTCTTTAAATTTGTGCACATTTATACATTGAGAGGTAAACAATATGGTCCATTGTACACTTCTATAGGTGTAGTTCTTTGAGCATATCACATGTATTAGGCATGTTAGATATCCATGTACTATAGTGGTAGAGTACCCACGAGCATTCAGCTACCCTTTCTGATGGTTATGGAAATATGGAAATTTAGAGTTTTGGAGGGTGAGATTCGACTAGGTAGAGGAGGATGAGATCTTATGGAGGCCATACCTACTTATTCCTCAGTGGCCAGATCCCATCGGGCAGCTACAGAGGATGCAAATGGATAGATATCTAGCAAGGAGAAATGACTATGTTGTACGACCATTTTGTTATGAGCAAATCATGCAGAAGTTTGGATAGGTTCATAAACCACCTAGGGTGTACCCCTTCATTAGATGATTAGTGCAGAGTGCCTGAAGGCTAGGGGATACTTTTTGAATGACTATATATCATGTTTTTGAGAGTGATTATGATGATTCAAATCATGACACTAATACATTTTGACTCAAAATCTGACAAAATTTCATTAGAATTGTGACGAACTTTCATCAGAATTATTTCATCGATTTTCTAACGAAGTTTGAAATGTCAAAATTCCAACCCAGCTAACGATCCTGAGTCATAATTTCAATGTTTCAAAGTTTGTTGAAAAATCAACGAAATAATTTCGATGAAGTTTTGTTGGATTTTGAGTGAAATTTTTTTAGTGCAACTAGTCACCAGCCTCCAAAACTGATGATGTTAGTATCACACATGAATTTGAGGAGTGGTGGTCATATGCATGACCAACTCCTGTGATTCCCATGGATTTCCCCCTAGGTGATGAAGAAGTAGCAGCAGATGAGGGTGATGAGCCAGAGGAGAGGGTAGAGGAGGTATGATATAGGCTAGCATTTATTTTTGTAGATGTGATCAATGAGGAGTACCAGTCCAATGTTGATCCTAAATATGAGGACCAAGATGGAGGAGAGGATGCTGAGGAGGAGGAGTATTATGATGAGGAGGAGTTACCCCTCAATGAGGGTGATGAAGGAGCTATTGAGGATCGGTACGAGTATGGAGAATCATCACATAATTTCAAGACCAGATCATGAATAGTAGCTATAGTAGACATCAACGTGTAGAGTCAAAGGGAGGCTAGCACATCCTCCATTCCTCCTAGAGATGAGTAGGTTGATATTCCTCATGCATCTTGAGACATAGGTAATAACATTTGATTTTATGCATGTCCTTTAGTGATTTATGCTTAATTTGTGTGAATATATATATATATATATATATATATATATATATATATATATATATATATATATATATATATATATATATATATATATATCAGGATTATGTATTATTGATTGTGTACATGATCTATCTTGTAGGAGTGACAAAAAACTAGTGAGATTTCTATCATCAAGTATCCATAGAGACAATGCTAATATCCATTAAGGAGGACAAGATAGATAATGACTACATGCCCCCATAGATCATGGGGGAGGATCCAAATTCACTCAAACTATTTGTGAGGCTACAAGTAGCATACGAGAGTGTGAGAAGGTAACTATGTCAGCCTAAGAGTGTACTATAGTGATCATAAACCTCGACAGAGGTAGGGATACTATGTGTAGAGCTAGCTCAGGCATGAGCAGAGAGAGACCAAATGGAAGATGAGTAGCTTGTAGTTGTTGGACAAGTACAAGGTCTTGAGTATGCATTGAGACTCAACAGTTCATGATCTCAGTCACACACAACCATCTCACGACGTCCAGGGACTAGATCACGAGTGCCAAATCCTGAGTTGAATAGCTTTGATAGACCATTAAGATGTGATTCTGATATGTATGTATATATATATATAGACATGCACCTTTGATATTTTGATGATGTATCATTTTGATATGAATTTTAAATGATATGTGATTATTTAAAGGAATTGTGGTAAAATTATTTAATTGATGGCCACATCATTTAACAAAATCAATATGGTCTAATGTAAAACATATTTTAGTTTTAGCATGGATACAACAATATTGATTAGAAATAGGATATGTTAAATTAAATACACTAATAAGAATCTAACTTAACATAAGAGGAATGAAAATATTATGAAGTCTAAATAAATTATAAAATGAACACAAATAATTACTTTAGTGTTCAAGACAAACACAAATCTAGTTGTCAAGAATGAAAAAATGTGAAAGCTATTCATAATAACATCAAATAACTCTAAACAAAATTGCTATACCAAGCATACTATTTAAAGAGGATTAGAGATAATACCAAAACAAATGCATGGCATTAATGGGTTTCCTAAGAGGTATTCCATCAATCTAATTTAAAAGACAAGCACTAGACCCATAACTAGTATCAACTATACAAGGAACCAAAAAATTAGGGCTAAACTTATCCTTTTCTTTGTTCTCAACACTAAAATTTCATTGATTTTGAATAAGAATAAAATCATCATTAGAAAATGATCAAATAACATCAATATTGGGTTTTCATTGTAATTTTTTTATGTGAGCTTACAGATGTTTGAGAGCATTATTGCATTGTTCATCGAGCATCTCAAGTTGATGTAATCATTGAGCTTTATGAGTATCATCATCAAAAATATCTCGGAGAGAAACTCGTAAATTAGGAATTTCTAACTCCACGGGCATAATCACATCAATACCATAAACAAGGCTATAATGGGTATTTCCAGTGGATGAATAAACATTAGTTCTATAAGCCTAAAGTGCATAAGATAGTAACATATTCCAATCTTTATGATTATTGCTAATAGTTTTCTTAAGGATTTTTTCAAGGAGTTTATTAGTATTTTCAGCTTGTCTATTGGATTGTGGATAGTGCAATGTGGAAAATTGATGTTGAATGTTGAAGAGTTGGAGAAGTTGTTGAAATTCATTATTCTTGAAGGGTGTTCCATTGTCTGAAAAAATTGTGGAAGGATTTCCAAAGTGAGCAATTATGTGTTCTAGGAGGAAACAACAAATTACTTCAGTAGTTGTTAAATGAAGCTAGATAGCTTTGACCCATTTTGTGAAATAATTAGTTGTGGTTATGATAAATATATGTCCAGTTGAAGGAGGTGAAATTTTTCCAATAAGATCTAACACACATATTGAAAATGACCAAATTGGAACATTGGCACGTAGCTTAGCAGTAGGAGCGTGAATCAAATTGCTATGTTACTGGAATCTATGACACTGTTTAACATATGTAGAAAAATCCTTCTCCATATGTCTCTAATAATAACCCATGTGAATAAGTCTTTGTACTAACAAACGTCCTCCAAAATTACCTCCATAGGCACTAGCATGAGCCTGTTCGAGCACTAAGGGGCTTTCAAAATCATTAAGACAATGTAGTAGGAGACCATTAAAAGATCTTCTATACAACGCCTCTACAAGAATCACACACTTAGTAGCAAGTTTTCGTAAGTCCTTTCGAGTATTCATTGTGATAGGTTCGGGAATGGTACCATACTTTAAGTAATTTTATATTGTATCATACCATTTGCACGAAGGTGCTTGAGTTATCGCTAAAATGTCTCCTAGTGAAGTATCGATTGAAGGTTTCATGATGGTATCAATAATGAAT
The DNA here is from genome assembly GCA_007258455.2 of Sequoia sempervirens. Taxonomy (NCBI): domain Eukaryota; kingdom Viridiplantae; phylum Streptophyta; class Pinopsida; order Cupressales; family Cupressaceae; genus Sequoia; species Sequoia sempervirens. Next base: position 199,092 of record VDFB02143866.1, read on the forward strand.
GTGAAATTAGTAGAGGAATCATGTGGGGTATGAGAAAATCTACACTAACCATTGGGTGTTGTCATAATACTGGTTTACAATTCTTGAGAGGAACGAATTTTAGCTGAAATCACACATTTTTAGAAAATATAATGATTTAATCCTTAAAAAGTTCCATTTTAAGGATTCCAATTGAAGAGGGTTTGATCAAATCACCTTAGATCAAACCCCCTTGGATAGAACCTCGCTAGTTTTAAACCATACCTATAAATGCATCTCCTTTACACCTATCAAAATGCTGATAAAAATCACTTTTGATTTAGATTTTGGGGGTCAAATGAATTCATTTAAAATTTATTTCAAATTATTATGGTATTCCTAAGAACAAGCTATCCAATGAATATAATTTTAATATGTTTTGGTTTTGTTATGTATTTTTTTTAAGTTTTATTAAACATAGGTTTTCATTGAAAATGAATTTCTTTGTTCTTCACATGTGGAAAAATAGAAGATTATCAAAAAAAATGAAAAAATATGAGTGCACCAGATATTGAAGTCCTTGATCCAACAAAAAAATTAAATTAAATTTTGACATACAAAAAATGTTACCGTTATCCGTTGTGTCTAAATTGTAATTCGTTTGACTTTGAAACTTGATTAAGGAAAAATATTCAATAAAAACTATCTAACCAAGTGGAAGCACTAAATATCAAAGTTACAAATCTAAATTTGAAAGAATTAGAATTTTATCCTTCATGGAAAAAAGTTATCGTTATCGATTAGTCACTTTTAAAAATGTTGTTTTGAAAAAATCTATTTTCATGGGAGATGGAAAAAGTGCAATTTGATTCCAAAATTTTGAAAAAATATTTTTAGAATCTGGGACAAAATTGATGAGACTCTAGTTTGCACCATCTTCAAATTCCTCACAGTTTAGCCGCTATAGGTGCCCGAATGTGAAGATTTAGTTAAAAATAATAATTTTAGTGTCCAGTTTGGCCAAAAATTGTAAACCACTATTATGGGATCACCCCATTGCATCTGCATGTTAGTTGTCTTTACGTGGGATGTTATCAATTGTGAATGAATCAAATTTATCTAATAAATTCATGATTATAGGTCTTTGTATTTTAATATTTTTTCATGTTTAGTTTGATATGTGCCATTGATTTGTTTGATGACTAATTGTGAATCACCAAAGATCTTTCTATGTTGAGCGTGAAGAGATAGAACAACTTGCAATCCTACAATTAATGCTTTATCCACAGTTGTATTATTTGTACATAGGAAATTTAAATGATAGGACAAGGGAATAGGGTTATCGTTAGAAATATCAACAATTAAAAATGATCATTTGGAAAGTAATGAATGGTAGGTAAAAAAAAGGGAGAAGGAGCATTAACTAAGTGATCAGTTAAGGCTTGAACCTTTATTGATTTTTGTGAAACAAATTTAAGGTCAAACTCAGTTAACAACATCACCCACTTAGCTAAGCATCCAGAGAGATCAGTTTTGTTGAAACGATATTTAAGAGGATCAAATTTTGTGACAACTTGTACTTCAACATTTAGTAAATAATGTTACAACTTAATAGTTATAGACACGTAAAATATACTGATTCACACTATGCATCTGCTCCTGACTACTATCATTGTTTCATCCTGAATCATCCCTTGGTCTAACCATTTAATTAAATTACCCTATCTGATTAAATTCATCACTATTCCTCTCTTAAATAAATAAATTATTGTATCTAATCAAGTCAATCTCTTTTGTTAATTAAATCAGTCCATCTGATCTAACTATCGCTATTTAATTAAATAATAATTAATTTTATCTGATTAAATCTCTAAAGTATATCCATTAAATTAAATAAATTAAAACCTTATTTGATTTAATCTAATACCATCTCTTTTAATTAAATAAATAAAAATCCTTATTTAATTAATCCCCCATCATATTCCTCCCTTTTTTATTTAAATAAACCCATAAATTTGAGTCAAACAGGTCACATCATCTATTCTCCTATTAAATTAATTAACGCTTTATTAATTTAATTCTAAATCATGTCGCATCCTCTAGATTTTGCAAGTTGCACATGAAAATGGATTTAATTCATTTATTAAATCTCCATTTTCCTCACAAGGCATCTTTTGGAATATTCTCCAAATTTAAATTGAAAATTTCCAAGTCAACATATACATGCACCAAGGAAGTAACTTCATCTTACATGTCCTTTGCCTTGAGCCAAGTGGAATTTATTGCAATTTCGCTTCTCTCTTGCAAGTCATTTCAACAAATTTTAATTTCAAAATATGCATTTATTGGCACATTTCTCAAATCTTGTACTTCCTCCATCCATTCATAGATTGAAAAGTGGCATCATGTCATTGGATGAATATTAGTCCCACATTGCTCAAATTTGGACATTCATCCATATTGGCATTCTATAAATAAAGAGCTCATATTCTCATTTGATCATCGACAAATTATGTAAAGTTATGATGCTAAAATATTTAGCCATTCTCATCCATCATCATTGAGTTCTTAGCTAGGTTTTTGCAGATTTTGGCTTGGAGCTCTCATCCTTCACCAACAAAGTGGATCAATCATCTTCAACATATCAAGTTTTCATCTTAGGAACTTGGAAAGGGCCAATTTTCACATAAAATTGGCACCAATTCCCCCATGGGATCATGAGTTTGCACATTTAAATTAGGATTCAACCTATTTTCATGTTTTATTGTGTTCTTCATTGTTTTCTTTCCTATTTTGAATTTGTAAATGGATTTCATGGGGAATTCTTGTTTTAGCTTGCAATCTCTTGTTTAACTTGTTTATTCATATTTTTTTGCAGGTACTAGGGTTGGGGTTCACACATTTGGTGCTAGAATAAGGGTTGGATATCATTCTTTCTCATCTTTTCTTAAAATTTCCACTTTTTTACTCATACACAAAAAATTCCAATGCTGGGAGCTCAACGTCACTATTTTGGCACCGCTAACTCTTCAGTGTCACTATATGGCGCCGCTTGAAATTAAAACTGCGACGCTAGACTCATCCCGCTAAAATATTTGAATTTCTAACTCCGTCATTGGACTCATTGACTCACAAAAATTTTCAAAAAATATCAAACTATGACATTGGAAGAAAACTGCGACACTAGGGAAAAAGTGCCACACAGTTGAGCTCACTATCCCGACATAGAGCAATGCTGACTGGTAAGTGGCATTGTGAGGGCACCGCTTGAAAATAAAACTACGATGCAATTATGAGTTACGACGATGGAGGGAAGTAAAAAGGGAAAATTTAATTTTAGCACGTGTTTTTTTATTGATGATTAATTTGTCTTCTGTTTTTTGACTTTTAATTTCTATATTTTCTAGAATTTGATTGGTTTTTCTTCCTTGTAGTTGGAAATCAAAAATGAAGAAAGGAGAAGCATGAGGACGATGTTTTATCAAATCAGAGTGTTTTTAAACACTTTAGTGTTTCCTTAATACTTTTTCATGAAATTATTAACCCTTCTTTCTTAGGACACTAATTTTCATTTGGGTTTAAAAAGAATCTTTCCATTTCTTGCAAAAGGGTTAAAATGAACATTAGGATCACAACATGCTAGAGTTTGTTTTCAGTTAAAAACTGAACAAAATGTCTCACACTTGTCTTTTGGTGCTTAAAAAGAACTGACATTTTTCTTTGTGGATTTAAAAAGAACAAGTGCAACTTTGTTTTTGTGAAGGCTTACTTAAACTAACTTCATTGAAAAAGGATATATGCGCTTCTCTTGTGCTTTATAGTGATCTTGAGAATCAAAAGCCCTTTTTCATGACTTTAGGTTGAGACAAAGCAATCACCTTGACACTTCAATTTGGGTTTTAAAATTGAACAAAATCTTGTGCGAGTGTGAGTGGGGGAATTGTTGTGTATATTCTATCTTTTTTTTGCCAACAAGGAAAAACTACTCACCCAAGGGAATAACTCAATCGGTAACACTCTAAAGCTAACAGTATTTCCAACCAGTATATAAATGTGGGTATTGGAGTAAATGCCAATATCATATGGTTGATTCCGACAAGATGGATCCGAAAGGGGACTCTTGCCATATGGGTCAATCTCCATGAACGGAAAGTCCTTATTAAAACACATGTATAATTTTACAAAATCCTTTGATCTATTTTTTGGTGCAAGAACAATTGTTTTGAAGCCACCCCACACTTTTACTGTCTTTTAGTAGAAATGGAAAATGTCCCATGGTAGTTTCATGGGTGTTGGTGCTTGGATGCCCCGTATAAGTGAGTGTCGTGGAGGGGAGCCAGTCGGGTCAAGCATCTAACCATTCGCTAAAGATAAGCATAGACGGACTTGTCCAAGCAGGAATCCAACAAATGTTTTCTTACACATCCATAGGGTTGTACTTATTTTTGGTTTACAAAATGCATTGCTTGATTGAAAATATCTTGAAAACAAACACCTAACATCATCATCCAAATTTCAAACCCTTTTGGAGACAAATACAATTGACTCAATCCATACATTTTTTCTTGCCCTTGGTATTTACATCCTTAGAGGTTTCTAAACATTGGACTATATCTCAATTTTTCTACTTAAGTAAACAATAGGAAAACCTTTGCCTTGAGCTCATCAAATTTCCACATAACATATCTTGTGGGGTTTGAAGAAATTTAGATATTGGACATCTTAGTTTGAAAACTTAATCAAAGAAAGTGTTTTTGGTAAAATAAAGCCATTAAGAAAAGCTAAGAAAAATGAACTTTCATGTGTGTTGAAGACTCACTATTGTCAAAAAGTCCAAAAATCAAAGCAAAATATCATTGGTTCAAAATTAAAAAATGTATGTTCAAAAGGAATCATTTCTTTGTTACAAAGGTCTATAGAAGCATTGCATGCTCTTCAATACCTAGGCCTAGGAAAAAAAAGTGTCTTTTTTAGGTTCATCTTAGGATCAAAGAAAATCAAAATCTTTTCATCCATCCTCCATCCATCAAAACAAAAATCATCTCATCACCACCTTTTGGAAAATCTTGGAATCATCCTTAAATGCTAGGTTTTTTGGCAAAATCAAAATCATCAAAAACATTGAGACTAAATCCTTGAAAACATTATCACCTTTGGCTAGGTATGTGTAGATGCATCCTTTTGCATATGCTTAGTCAAAGTTATCAAAATCATCTTGTTTAGCTTGGTATACATAAATGCATCCTTTTTGAATACTTGGATAAACTATCATCTTGTTTGAATAGGTGTGGATAGATGCATCCTTCTCCCCGCACATATTCAAATAGTCATCCTTTGAACAAATCTATCCCTTAGATCATCATCCAACATCTTAGGTTCTTTTTTGTTCAAAATAAAAATCAAGGACAAATCCCAAATCCAGAATCAAATCAAAATTAAAATCTGTAACATATTTGAAAGTCCCAAAATCCTAGTATCTCCCTCAATATTTATCAAAATATTAAAACATTCACATCATCCATCCCTTACATCATCATCATATCACCTTTTCATCCTTGAGATATCCTAAAATTTTCTACTTTGAGGCATAAAATAAAGATAAAGCCAAAGAATCAAGAGATTCATCTCCCATTCTTAAAAATTGATCCTTGTTTTATGGTTCAAACTAGATCTCAATATAAGAAGAGCATGGAAGCCAACAAAGAAACACCTGCTTCAAGTGATTTAAGTCAAACCACTCCTAAAATGAATCCCATTGGGTCTGGAACTCTCACATTTAACCTTCCAACATCATCTAAAAATCTGCAAGAAGAAAACCAAGGAGAAGATCTTACTTTTGGGATGTCCCACAAAGAAATAACTAAAATTCTTCAAAATCTAGACAACCATAAAATCATCAACATCATGATGAGGCTCAACCCTTCATTATACATGCTTGAAATAGCAAAACAAGGGGCCAAATTACCTTCATATTTTGATGTGAGTACCATAGTGGAGACATCTTTTCCTGCAATCTCATCCACCATTCCCATCTCATCTACACCATCCCAAAACATTCTGCAAATCACAAAATATTTTACTCCAACACAACCCAATGTTAATAAGGGAAATGCATTTCTTAATTCTATTCAAACACATCCCCTTGTTAATAATTAAAGCTTGGATGAAAATACCACCTTGGAAAAAAAAAAATACCCAAAAACTCATTACATAAGAATGTTCCTCTCACTTTCCATCATGATCCATCATCATCCATTTTTTACACAACACCCCAAGCTTCTCTCCTCACAAATTTGCAAGGCGAGGGAGACATGTTCGAACCAAGGGGCATCTTTGACACCACAATTTTTTTGCAAGAACTTGCCCCCCTCACATTCCCACCTCTCCCACCATTACCATCATCATCCACACCACTCCTTGGTTTAGGGATTCCCCCTCTATCAATTATAAATCAAATAAACATCCCAAGCATCAATCAAATCATTATGCCAAACACTCAAAACTTGTTGTCGATATCGCAACAACAGATGAAAAAATGCACAAGCAATTGTAACATCATCAAACACCCCTTAATATCACAAAGCATGATATCTCAAGGACCAATCACATCAACAATGCCACTTATCACTCAAACCACCATATCAATACCACCATCCATCACTCAAAACATCAACACAACATTATCAAATGCCATTCCAAATCCACCACCACCACCACCACCAAATTCCACCACATCAAGCCAATATAATGTGGCATTGCAAGCTAATTTTCAAAGGGGATACCAACAAGTGAAAAAACAAAAAGCCATACAACTAAATGCTCAAGTTGTGCAAGTTACCCAAGTTGCACAAGCCGCATTACAAGCTACACAAGCCCAAGTGTTATTGCAACAACAGCAAAAAACTGCTCAAGCAGTGCAAGCATGACCTCAAGCTCAGGAAAATGCCCAATATAAAGAAGAACAAGCACAAGCACAAGCACAACTTCTTGCACAAAGAAAAGCATTGCAATTGCAAGCATATCAACAAGCAATTAAGCAACATCAAGAGCAACAAGAAGTAGCCAAATTAGCAACCCAAAAACAAGCATTGTTGGAACAAAAATAAGCACAATAACAAGCGTTGTTGGAACAAAAACAAGCACAACAACAAGCTCAAATCCTAGTGTAGCAACAAAAAGATCAACAATAGGCATTGTTCATACAAAAGCAGGTGGAAGCTTACATAGCTTGGCATAACATACAAATACCATCAAATAACACACCAACCAACCCATAATTGAAACACCTCAAAAAACCTTCATACCACCCCCTAATTTGCAAAATGATGTGACGACACAAATCAAGTTGCTCTCACAACAAGTGCCTGATATTCAATCAAGGCGAACAACGAAGACACTAAGCAACTTGTGTCCATATCCATTTGATAGGAGCCTAGAAATGAAACCATTCCCCAAGGGATTTGAGATCCCCAAATTTGAAAAATATCAAGGGACGGGAAACCCTGAAGATCACATCAGGGAATTCCAGGTTCATTACATGTAAGTCACATACGACGATACTTATTTCATGCGACTATTTCCTAGGAGTTTGGCAGGCCATGCCATGGAATGGTTCTCTCACTTACCTTCAGTCATTAGAACATTTCAATAAATTATAGATGCATTCATTAATAACTACGCATGCAACATTGCAATGGATGTTAGTCTAGAAGAACTCTTAGATATGAAACAAGGAAAGGGTGAATCTTTCGCTTCATTCCTACAATGATGGTGATCCAAGGCCAATTGGAGCAAATAGACCATGCTAGAAAAACAAGTTTGCACCATCATTGCCAACCTTGATAGCCTCTTGCCATTACACATCAAGGTTCAAGGGATAACCACATATGATCAACTGATCCCCAAGGCACTTAGCATCAAATGAGTCCTTATGACTCAACCTGTGGGATCAACATCATACCTCAAACAAAAAAAAACCTCCCACCATCCAATTACAATGATAAATCTCGCACATGGGAAAAGAAAAAAATTGTTACTAATGATGGTGTCATCGATGCCAAGGTGGTCATTAGTGCCCCTCACCAAAATACACCCACACCATAAATCCAAAACCAACACCACAATAATAATCATGCAACAGAACAACCAAACCACAATCTGACAATCAATAATCTCAATGATCAAAGGGGACCACCTCAAAAGAACAAGAATTATCCCAAATGAAATTACACTACTTTGGGGGAACCATTAGAAGTCATCATGAAAAATTTGATAAATGAAAAAAATCATCACAACTCCTACCTTTGAGAATAACCAAGAACTAGATGTGAAACCTCATGAGTATAATGAGAATCAACTTTGTGTGAATTCCATAAAATCAAAGGCCATACCACAAATAGTTGCATGAGATTGAAAAAAAATGTTCAAGATATCATCGATAAAATAATCATAAACATAGAACAACCTATAGGAAATTAGGATCTTAAGATATATACGAATCCAATGCCAAATCATGGCAACAAAGGGAATATCAATGATAAAGGGAAAGAAACCCACTCAAATATAAATCATGTGTATGAAACTGTCATTTCCTCCCTAGATGAATACTACAAAGTCATCACCATCAAATGCACCCATGCAGATTGTGGAGTCACCACAAGAGGTGGCAAAGTTACCATCGCAGGATCATCCCAACAAAACAAAGCCCCTACATCTAGACCTATCCCTAATGGATAAAATTTCCTAGATCAACTCAAGAGAATGCCAGTGCAAATCTCCATCATGGAGTTGCTAAAAATATCATTTTCCCATAGGAAAATCCTTGAAGAAGCATTGGCCTCATCCACTATCCCTATAGATTTTGATGCAAAACAATTCCAAGATATGGTTAGAAATATCATTATGCCTAATCTTCTTACATTCTCTTACTAGGACCTCCCTGCTCAGTTATCTCACAACCGTGCACTTGACTTAGAAGTCATAGTAGATAAGAGAAAAGTCAAAAGGGTCTTGGTGGATGAAGGTGTGGGTTTGAATATATGTTCTCTCAAGCTCATCAAATAATTGAAAATCCCAGAGGATTCTATTGACAAAGGAAAGGGTATGACAATAAGAGCATATGACAATCAAGAGAGAGTGTCCCAATGCATGATCAAACTCCATATTCAAGTAGCGCTAGCTCTCATGCAAACCACTTGTCAAGTCCTAGACCTTGACTTACCATATAAAATCCTTTTGGGATGTCTATGGATTCATACAATGAAGATAGTAGCATCTAATTTCCACCAATGTGTGAAATTCACACATGAGGAGCAAGAAGTCACCATCCACGGAGACCCCGAACCCTTCTCCTATTACAAAATCCTTGAGGAAAATTATTATAAAATTCACCAAGTATGAAAAAATGATGAGGGACCATCCACACCATACATCGATCCCATCACTCTTGCATCCACTTCTGCAACATAGACACCCACCACTCCCGCCATTCCCACCATCTCTGACATCAAGCTCATTATCCAAGATAATGGCTATGGAAACTACAAGCTCCCTAATAATGCCTTTGTGGTAGGAGAGTTACCACAATCTCCTAGATCACGGGGATGCCCACAAATAAATGAGGCTTCTACATCCTGAACTTCTCCTAAAAACTATCCCACCTTCACAAGATGGGAAGATCTTCGAGGAGAAGTTATTGAGGCAGACACATCTCACATGTTATATCAAGATGAAAGAACAATGTCTGGTTTACCAATGGATGACAAAAGCAGGGGCCTACAAATGATTCTCACAATGGGGTATGATAGAAACCAAAGACTTGGATAAAATGACAATGGGATCATAATACATATCATGCCATACATGCGATCGATAGAAAATCATGGCCTTGGATGTACCCCTCCGAGCATAACCATACAGGGCCAAAGTCCTTCAGTTAGAATGGTTAACAAACCTCCTTAGCCAACCCCAGTAGAACTACAATTACTAGTATCTACAGGTAGAGTCATAGATAACATTACATTTGAGATAACCAACATCTGTAGTAGTAGCGATGATGAGGATCACCTCACTAACTTACCTAGGCTATTTGAAGATACCACCCTCTACATGATTATCACCCTATCTTTCAAATATGACCACCAAAATCATGAGATCCGCCTAGTGTATCCCCAACTCATTGAATACGACCAATGAAGACCACCAGTTCTTGATACATTCAAAAAGGATGAGGCACTCTGAGAATTCATGGGATTGCAAGATAACATTCCATATGGGGATCACAAAGCAAGGTTCATAATAGAGTTCGACACACATGCCTATTATGGGGAAACTATTGAATCCCTCAATCGTAAAAGTGATAAATTAAGAATAATATCCAAGTCTTTGAGTGAAAACCACACTATGGCACTCTCTGACTAGAAAAAAGTCAAAATAAAGGATGCATCCAATAGTGAAAACTTCTACGAGGCACCTAAGGATGGGGGATTCAATCTTCCTTTAAGATCTCTTCATCAAGAAAAGTCAATAGTCTTGGTAGAAATATGCAATCCAGTCAACCTAGGAACAGAGACCCCACATATCACATTCTACGCAGAGTCACTACTATCAGAAGAACAAGAGCTCCTAGCAGCGTTCCTAAAGGAAAGATAGATAAATTTTGTATAAAGTTATGCTAACATGCTAGGCCTTGATCAAGAAACCATAGTCCACCACCTAGCAGTATATCCAAAAGCAAAGCCTGTTAGACAAAAGCTTCAAAAAATGCATCCTCAGATCACCTTATTGGTCAAAATGGAGCTAAAAAACTTGATAGATGTAGGATTTATCTGACCGATAGATTATCTAGAATGGGTATCAAACTTGGTACCTATTTCAAAATCTGATGGATCCATTAGAATCTACACAGACTTTAGAGACTTGAACAAAGAATGTCCAAAAGATGACTTCCCACTTCTGAATATTGACATGATAGTAGATATGACTGTTGGACATGAGATGCTATCACTAATGGATGGATTTTTCAGGATACAATCAAATCATGATAACAAAAGAAGATCAACATAAGACATCATTCACTTGTCCATGGAGGACTTACTACTAGATCATGATGTCATTCAGCCTAAAGAACAAAGGAGCAACATACCAGAGGGCCATGACATTGATATTTCACGACATGATACATAAGACAGTCAAAGATTATGTTGATAAAATCCTAGCTAAATCTAGAAAGAGAAAAGATCACATAGAAACCCTAAGTGCTATTTTTGATAGACTAGAGGAGTACAAAGTCAGACTAAATCCAAAGAAGTGTGTCTTTGGCGTACAATCAAGTAAACTACTAGAACATATAGTATCAATGAGGGGTATAGAGGTGGATCCAGTAAAGGTGATAGCAATCCTTGAAATGGAAGCACCAAAGACATTAAAAAAATTGAGAGGCCTCCAAGGTAGACTTCAATCCATTCAAAGATTTATAGTGCAATTGGTGGATAAACAAAACCCATATTCTCACCTACTCCACAAGTGAGTAGCATACAAATGGGATGCCAAGTGTGAAGATTAATTTAACAAAATAAAAGAATATCTACTAACACCACTAGTCTTAATGCCACCCATCCCAATGAAACCATTGATCTTATATGTATTAGCATCAACAACAACCCTTCGACCTCTCCTAGCTCAGCATGATGAAAATGGAATGGAAAGGGCTATCTACTATATCAGTAGAACAATGGTTAGGCATGAGATAAACTATTCATTTATAAAGAAAGCATGCCTCGTAGTAGTGTTTTCATCACAAAAATTTAGACATTACATGTTGGCACACAAGATAAAGCTCATTTCCAAAATTGACCCCCTCAAATATTTACTATCAAAGGAAATGCTCATAGGACGAATGACCAAACAGGTGATGAAATTTTTAGAGTATGACATTGAGTATGTGGAGAGGAAAGCAATCAAGGGCCAAGTCATCACAGACCAACTGGTAGAAGCACTAATCTATTCTGAGAACCCTCTTGTCTCAAATTTTCTAGTTGAATCCATTTTGAATCTCAATGTAGCTAACCACTGGAAACTATACTTCAATGGATCACACACACAACATGGATTATGACATGGTGTTTCCCTTATCACACCACAAGGGGATTTCTTATCAAGGTCCTACAAACTGGCATTTCCCTGCACCAATAACATTGCAGAATATGAAGCTTTGACCATAGATCTCAAAATAGTAGTGTAGTGGAACATCATAGCTCTCAAAGTATATGGAGACTCTCAATTGATCATAAATCAAGTGAACGATGAATACCAGACCAAGGACGACAAAATCACTCCATATAAGAAATTGGTGGAGACTCTAAAAGAATCCTTCATCGAAATCACATTTGAGTAGGTTTCTAGAGCCAACAACAAAGCAACAGATTCCATGGCAACAATTGGGTCCCTACTAGACATCCCCAACAATGTTCCAAAATATGAATTCCTGATTGAGTAGCTTCTAGTGCCCGCATTCGAGGTACAAGAATTAGAATATGTGTCCAAAATTATTAGTCCTGGTGATCCTTGGTATCATGACATTTACACATACCTTCGAATAGGATTCATACCCACTGACCTACCATCAAACCTAAAATGAAACTTTGTTAAAAAGGCATCCAAATTTGTAGTCCTAGGTGATACCCTATATCGTAGAAGTATTGAAGGAACCCTACTATGCTGTGTAAATGTTGAGGAGGCATTCAACGCTTTAACTAAAGTACATAATGGTATCTATGGTTCGTACTCGAGTGGAATGACCATAGCCAAGAAACTACTAAGGATGGGGTATTATTGGCCCACAATGGAAAGAGAGGCACATGATTATGTTAGAAAGTGTCTACAATGTCAGTAACATGGGGACCTCATCCATGATCGAGCTTAAGATCTTCATCCTATTGTCACACCATGGGCCATTTCATAGTGGGGACTCGATCTTATTGGAAAAATCATGCCCACTTAATCTAACAGCCATAAATTCATCATAACCACAACAAATTACTTTACTAAGTGCATGGAGGCCATACCCATGATGTACATAACTAGAAAGTAGATCTCAAAATTCATCCTGAACTATCTCATCTATCGTTATAGTGTCCCACAAGCCATTATCTTAGATAATGGGACACCATTCAAAAATTAGGATGTTCGCAACTTATGCAAAAAATTCAAAATCCAACATCACTTATCCAACCCACACTATCCCCAAGGAAATGGCCAAGAAGAAGCTACAAACAAAACCATTTTGAAAATATTCAATAAAATAGTCAATGATGCAAGTTGTGACTGATACTTACAGCTTAATCCCACCCACTGGGCCTATCGAACCAACATCTGTGCACCCACCAGTGCCACTCCTTTCTCTTTGGTCTATGGATCAAAAGCAGTACTCCCCATTAAGATCGATATCCCATCACTCAGGATATTGCAAAACCTCATCACTGATGAAGACTACCAAGTGTCAAGACTAAATGAGCTGGAGCTACTAGATAAACGATGTATAGATGCTTTGAATCATTTGCAAGTCTATCATAATAGACTCAAACGAAGCTACAATAACAAAATTAGAAGTAAGACTTTCTAAGTCAAAGAACTGGTGTTAAAATAAAATCAAAAGAATGTCCCAAACCCAGGCAACAAAGGAAAATTTGAACCCAATTGGCTGGGACCATTCGTCATAACAACAAGTTACAAATTAGGGGCATATCAGTTATCAACACCCAAAGGGGAACCTCTGCAAGAGCCCATGAATAGATCTCATCTCAAAAAATTTTATGCCTAAATCTTTCAAGGTATATAACAAATAAATGGCCACTTCAGTGAAAACCTAGCAAACATGCATCTTGGTAACAACAAAAATATAAAAAAAGCCAAAAATCAGAAAAAGGATTGAAAATAGTAAAAGGAAAAAATCGTCCTCTAGTGAAAACCACTTCAATGGCACTTTGGACAAGTACCTTGCATAAATAAGCACTTTCCATCTGCTAGGATCTTTACAGCTTGTTCTGCATCATCCATCGCATTCAAATCTCCATCACTCACTCATCCACTCGCATCTGCACCATAGCTTGGTCCTGTTTTCATATCATGATCCCTCCTAGTACAACTCGGCCCATCCTCAAGGTCAGTTTGTCCTGCCATTATCGAAGTAGTCTATTGCATCATGTAGGGGGCATGTTCTTATTGGATTGGATTTGTGTATATTCTTAAAATCCTAAACAACAGAAATTCCAAAAACATCAAAAAATCAAAAAATCCAGAAACATCAGAAAATCAAAAAATCTAAAAAACATAAAAAAATTAGAAAATCCAAAAACATTAGAATATCAAAAAAATCCAAAAACATCAAAGAATCAGAAAATCCAAAAATGTCAAAAAATAAAAAAAATCCAAAAACATCAGAAAATAAAAAAATCCAAAAACATAAAAATTTTATCAAAATCACAAAAAAATAGGTCAAAAAGCCACTCAAAAAGTCAAAAATAAAGTCATCTTATCAAACTATGTCATCTTTGAGCTTGAACATAGGCAATGCTAATCTTTGATCATCCCCCAAGACATTTAAGTCAGTCTTATAGGGTCTTTCATAATAAACTGACATTTCATCATGTATATGGTCACCTATAAACTAGTCAAGTCATCAGTCGAACTATGTGGTCTCTGCATGTATAATGTAGGAAAGGATAATCTATTGATCAGCCCCTGAGGTCCCTAGGATAGGTCCTTAGGTTAGTCTCTTGGTCAAAATCTTAGAAAACCCCAAAAACATTGAAAAATCAAAAATCAAAACATTTGAAAATCTCAAAAAATACCAAAAACAACCTCAAAAACATCAAAAAACTCCAAAAGCATCCAAATATTTGAAAAAATCCATCTATCTCATCTCGCTTGCACCGTCAATAATGCCATCCATAATAAATTGATCATCATCCTCAACCTTTGGTGAAATAGTTACAAACAAGTCTAGCAGCTTAAAAGTAAAACTCAAAAATGTCAAGTCTCAAGTTTAAGTCAATATGTATACAAGTTGACCAATCCTTTGTGTCGATAGTCCATCATCCAAATAATCCCATATCAAGCATCTAATAACATCATGTCCTAGGATGAATCCTTCCTACAATGGGCATTATTTATTAGAAATAACACTTTGGATAAACGAAATGGCGTGCCGCCATCCACTAACATGTCCTAGGATGTATCCTTCCTACAATGGGCATTATCTTTTGGCAATAATTTTCAGTTCTTATCCTTAGAAAATAAAAAACACATCCTCTTTTCGTTAGTAGGTATTGAAGAACATTAGCTTGTTTGTTTACTTTTTCTTTTATCTTTTGATTTATCTTATTGTGCTAAGTCCAAGGACCTCTCGATGATATCCAAGTGAAGGATTTAGATAGATAGGAATGGGGAAAAAATCATTATCTTTTGTTTGTTGTGCTTGTTGGATATTCTTGTAATATAACCTTAGTGAATACTTTCTTTGATAGGTATGTATGGAGGAGGTTTTGGAAAACTTGTTGACTATTGCATTGAAAGGTTTATCTTTCCGTGTTTTGGTTTGAAGTGTTTTGAAACTTCTAAAGTGCATCCTAGCAAGGTTTCCATATGTTAGGTATGAAAAAGGATACTTCTATCGGATTGTCAAATCAAATTCCATCATACTTGGTACAACTCCATCCTAGTTTTCTATACTTTGATGCATCGTACCACATGTGTTATCAAACATAAGAAAATTTGGCCCTTTGAAAATCCCAATTCCTAGTCAACTAATCATCATTTTCATCATCATCATTTTCATTTGCATCATCTTGTGTTTTGTTGAAATGACTTCTTCTTTCCTTGCTAACCGCACTAACAAGGTACTATGATAGTTGATCATCATCATCATCGTCATCATCATCGATCCTGCATCCACAAATCATTAGCATATTGCATAAACATATCATAGAGGAAATATATGCATCGCATAAACATGTTATCATAAGCATCCATTGCATTGATTCCTTGCATCACATTACATCTATCACATAAATCATCGCATAACATCTACATAAACATTTCATAATCATTTTTTCATAATCATAAACAATAATTATATAGGAATTTAATTCATTAGCATACATACTTGCATAACATCATGACATCATCTCACCACATTACATTCACATTACATTACACATCATCACATCGCTTTGCATTAACATAGATCATTGCATCCTATTAAAATGAAACACATACATTACATCATTTAATATTTTTAGGATAATAGCATTTTTTATTCTAATCATATTAAAAAACCACCTCATTTTCATTGCATAAAATAACCTCATTTACATCATATCACAACCATCGCATCCACATTGCATCATTCATGTCATTAATATCATAAATCATTCATTACATAATATAAGAATAATTCATTACACCACATACAAAGAATAAATCCATCCATAATCATCTCATATATAAGCATATTCTAACACATCATTTCATGCATATACCATAGATCATATCATTTTACATATTACAATCCATATCACATATTAGATTATTCCATTTTGCATCAACATAAATAGATCATCATATAGACAACATCATTGCAAGTCACGTAAGTGAGTCTGCATATCATAGGGAAACATAATGTAGATATGTTAGTCATAATCATAATGCATACATCATTAGAAATAAATGCATCCATAACATATAGAAGTAGAACCATACATGCATAAATAAAGAGTACACATTGCATCACATCAAAACCATCATCGACTCATATATATCATCAATAATTCAACTATCATAGTACAAAAATAAATCGGATCACTGTACATATATGTCAATCAGTACAAAAGGCCTATTGAGCTATCAAAAATCAGCCCATAAAGCACAAAAAGTATCATATCATCTTGATTGGGCTCAGTCCCTGTGAATGCTACCCTCGCCTCTATCACCATGACCCTCTGTTGGTTTGTGGCTAGCCCACTCTAAATACTCTTGGACTTGTTGTTCTCTGGGTATGGCATCATGATAGTACCTATGATAGTACTCAGCCTCTTAGACGACATCCCTATAGGATCAAACTAACACTGTACCCTAGGAGGAGGAGGTTGTCATGCTCTCTATCTACTGTCTCTGACCTAGGTCAATGGCTACCTCTAGCTCTATAGCCTGTCGCTATTGTATGGCCTGATCCCTCTCACTTCTGAGCTGGTCTCTCTCGGCCCTCACTTGATCTCTCTTGGCTATCATGGCCTAGACCTAGGCCTACAACTATGCAATCAAGGTATCTTGTGCATCTGGATGTACTCCTGGTTGTACCTGTCACTACAGCTAAGGCTAATCATCACCTCATGGTGGTCGAACTGGTGGCTCCTGCAGCTGGTCCTACATGTGCACATCGCCCAACCCTAGCCAAACTAGAGGCACAATCGGTTGGTCCTGTTGAACACCACCACTCTATCCTCATCCTCCCCCTCTACCTCTAACTCTCCATAGATTTGGCTCTGCACTTGGAATAGTCAATCGAAGCATAGGTCGGAACCAATCCCTATAGGCCTAAGTGGTACCTAGATTTGCTAATCCCTGATCATAAGCCCATAGTCAGGCCAACAGCTTCCTGAAGCTATACACGACCTCTGAAGTAGGAATGTACTGGCCCCATGAAACTTATGTCATGCTACAAGTGAAGATGGCTATGTAGTCATCATCTGGCTAATCCCGCGGCTCTCCGAACTGATGTTTCACGTATCTGGGTAGGTACCTCTCAATCATAGTGTGCACTCACCCCTAAATATACCGGTCTTGGTGACAATTGAATAGTTGATCGGTATTGTCGGCCCATCTAGGCCGACCAAGGTAGGTCACCAGGTGAAAACTAGCATCTCATCCAAGATTCTCCTCCAATAGGGGATCTCATGCTCACTGATGTGTGTGAAGGACACACCGCCTCTGTATCACCACATGAGGGGATCATCTGGCAACATTGGAACTGAAATGACATGTGGTCGTAGCACAACAATGTGATCCCATGCCTAGACATAAAGGAGTGTCACCCCTGCTTTGAGTGCTCTGCCATCCATGTAGACATACTAATGGAGGTCCCTATAAATTAAAGCTAGAAGAACAAGCCTCCATTCAAAATGAACAAGCATGACTCATACCATCTACTCCCAACAATATCCCTAGCCAAGATTGAAATATCACTTGCATCTATCATGGGCAATAAGACCCAAAATGATAGCTGCAATCACCTAGCAGTAGGGAGGGCTAGGATATTATGTCACTCAAACTCTATTTGTCTCTCATAGAAAACAATGTCCTATGTGGTGAGGACTCTGTGGCAGGCCTCGCGCCCCTTTTCCATATCAAAAATTGCTCATTGGCCATGAATCGACAATCGTAAAATACACCAAACATCCTCTAGGGTGATGGTGGCCTTGCTAGTAGGAAGATGGAATGAAGAAGTTTCGCTGTGCCATCTCTCAGCTAGTGTTGATAGCATACCTAAGTGAGTGTGGATAGGCATCATGTACACAATATACCATAACCCTGCAATCCATAGTCAATCTTGGTCCCTGTTGCTCAAGTCCTGCAAAAAACCAAATAGGTCTCGTGACGTGCTCTCGGGAGTAGAGCTCTCTCACCGCATCCTACATTAAGGAAGGTCACCATGTTAAATTTTTTGAAAAATTCCTTATTGAGCATTCAAAAATATTCTCCAGTAGTGCAACTCATGATGGCATTGCAGTTTGATTTTAATCAAACTTTGAGGTCCTAAAAATAGAAAAATCGCATTGCTGCAGTGCAATTTATCATTCAACGATGCACTTTGGGAAAGATTAGGACCACCACATCACACTTTGTCAAACCGCCCCACCTACCCCAAGCTCAGTGTCATAGTTTTTAAACTCTAAACTACACCACTGCAGTGTAAAATTGCACCGCACAACATAAATTGATTGTTGAGCGATGCCATATAGTGTCCCTGCAGGTGAATTGACCCTTTAAATCATTAAATAAGGCATTAAATGAAAAAACGAAGCTTGGCTAAGGGTCACATATAAGTGCCCCAATGCTTGGTGGCACTGGTATGTATGAACTCAATCAGTGATGTGTAGGTGAAGCTATCATTGTGCCATATCACCAGAGGGTCAGAGCTCAAATCTCAAGGTTGCTAGTGGAGGTGTGTGAAAATTACTTGAAAGTGACCCCTTGGGCCCCTTTTAAGCCTGAAAATTAGGGTTTTTTCACACTGATTGGCTGTCCTACTAGGATTTTGGACCCCCAAACCTGTTTTTGTCTGTTCGAGGATTTTTTTTATCATTTTATTGCATTTAGACACGTTTTTAGCCTCCTCAAGCCTTTTCGGACCTTTCAGGTACTTTGTCCTCTTTTTTGGCGAGATCACCCAAAAAAATAAAATTTTCATCCAATCTCTTGAGGGGGCAATATAATGGCATGTTTTTAAAGTATTAAAAAATTTAGGCTTCAATCGAGATCATTTATTCTTGCAATTGATGCAACGAGTGCATTGCTTCAAAGAGGGGAAAAATGTAGACACATAAAATATACCAATTAACATTGTGCATATGATCCCAACTACAACATCATTTCATCTTGAATCATCCCTCGGTCTAACAATTTGTGCCAAGGTTCGTGAGTTATCATAAAAATGTCTCCTAATGATGTATCGATTGAAGGTTTCATGACGGTATGAGTAATGAATGTGAAATCAGTAGAAGGATCATGTGGGGTATGAGAGAAGCTACACTAGCCATTGCATCTACATGTCGGTTGTCTTCACATAGGATGTTATCAATTTTGAATGAATCAAATGTGTCTAATAGATTCATGATAAGGGTATGTGCAGGATCAGCATGGAAAAAATAAGCCCTTAAGTGGCAAAAAAATTAGAAAAATTAGAGTTAGGAAACTTGACGTAAAAATTTGAATAAGTTATCTATATTATTTCAAAAATATGTAAGAATAGAATGTATAGAATATTGAATGTAGTTTCTAAACTACTAGGTTTTTAAAAAAAGAAAAAAATCTCTTTGGTGAAAATTGTAAATTTCAATGTAGTGGTACCTAAATTTCATGAAAAAAATAAGAAGTAGGTGTCTGTCTAACCACCCTAACCACAATAAAATGATAATATATTTTTACAAGATTTTAGATATAAGTAGAGGACTCATGTCTTGATGTGATGCATATTTTTTTGTATTTTTTTTTAAGTAAATAATTAATTATGAAATTTTTATTACAACTTTTAAAAAATATAAAAAACTCATATGTCTGACCACCTTAACTTGGTCAAAACTTCATGAAATTCATTTTTTCTTTTTTTAATTCTATAGTATACACAACATAGAATGTGATTAATGTTTTGGATTTAAAAAAAATGATATAGTTTGAAAGCTATAGATTTTTTCAATCAGCCTATCAGTCTAGACTTTATTCTTAATTCGAATAGAAAATGAATAATAAATACTTATTAAATTCAAAGTAAAGCATAATTTATATTGGCGGAAAGTTTAGAATGTCCTTTAAAAACCCTTTTCGTTTCAACAATTTTGGGTAAAGAAAAAGTCGTCAACTACATACCCATAATATTGCCACTTTTTAGCCCATCATGATCCTACAATACCCATAAGGTGTTTGTATTTTAATAATTTTTAATTTTTAGTTTGATATGTGCCATTGATTTGTTTGATGAATAATTGTGAATCACCAAAGATCTTTCTATGTTGAGCGTGAAGAGATAGAACAAATTGCAATCCTGCAATTAATGCTTCATACATAGTTGTATTATTTGTACATATGACATTTAAATGATAGGACAAGGGAATAGGGTTACCGTGAGGTGGAATTTGGACCACTCCAACACTAGAGCCTGTTCGACACTTAGACCCATCAAAGAAAAATTCCCATGGTTTAATATTAATGATTAAAAATGATCATTAGGAAAGTAATGAATGGTAGGTAAAACAAAGGGAGAAGGAGCATCAGCTAAGTGATCAGTTAAAGCTTCAACCTTTATTGATTTTTTTGAAACAAATTTAAGGTCAAACTCAGTTAACAACATCACCCACTTAGCTAGGCATCTAGAGAGATCAGTTTTGTTGAAAAGATATTTAAGAGGATCAAATTTTGTGACAACTTGTACTTCAACATTTAGTAAATAAAGTTACAACTTAATAGTTGTAGAAACGTAAAATATATACCGATTCACACTGTGCATCTGCTCCTGACTACTAACATTGTTTCATCCTGAATCATCCCTCAGTCTAACCATTTAATCAAATTACCCTATCTGATTAAATTCATCAATATTCCTCTCCTAAATAAATAAATTATTTTATCTAATCAAGTCAATCTCTTTTGTTAATTAAATCAATCCATCTGATCTAATTATCCCTATTTAATTAAATAATTAATTTAATTTGATTAAATCTCTAAAGTATATCCATTAAATTAAATAAATTAAAACCTTATTTGATTTAATCTAATACCCTCTCTTTCAATTAAATAAATCAAAATCCTTAGTTAATTAATCCCCCATCATATTCCTCCCTTATTTGTTTTAAATAAACCCATAAATTTAAGTCAAATAGGTCACATCATATAATCTCCTATTAAATTAATTAACCCCTGATTAATTTAATTCTAAATCATGTCCCATCCTCTAGATTTTGCAAGTTGCACATGAAAATGGATTTAATTCATTTATTAAACATCAATTTTCCTCACAAGGCATCTTTTGGAATATTCTCCAAATTTGAATTCAATATTTCCAAGTCAACATGTACATCCAAGAAGGCAATAACTTCATCTTACATGTCCTTTGACTTGAGCCAAGTGGAATTTATTGCAATTTCCCCTCCCTCTTGCAATTAATTTCAACAAATTTTTATTTCAAAATATGCATTTATTGGAATATTTCTCAAATCTTGCACACCCTCCATCCATTCATAGATTCACAAGTGGCATCATGGCATTAGATGAATATTAGTCCCACATTTCTCAAATTTGGACATTCATCCATATTGGAATTCTATAAATAAAGAGCTCATATCCTCATTTGATCATCCACAAATTATGCAAAGTTATGATGCTAAAATATTTAGCCATTCTCATCCATCATCTTTGAGTTATTAGCTAGGTTTTTGTAGACTTTAGCTTGGATCTCTCATCCTTCATCAAAAAGGTGGATCAATCATCTTCAACATATCAATTTTGCATCTTAGGAATTGGGAAAGGGCCAATTTTCACATCAAATTGGCACTAATTCCCCCATGGGATCATGAGTTTGCACATTTAAATTAGGATTCAACCTATTTTCTTGTTTTATTGTGTTCTTGAATTATTTTCTTTCCTATTTTTAATTTTTAAATGGATTTCATGGGGAATTCTTTTTTTAGCTTGCAATATCTTGTTTAACTTGTTTATTCATGTTGTTTTGTGGGTACTAGGATTGGGGTTCACATACTAGTAGCGAATATAAGAACCAAACATTGTTTTTCAATTGGTGAATAACATGTTTCATAATCAATTCAGGTGTAGCTGATGTAATAAACATGGTGATCTTTACCATGATCATCTTGTTGAGCCAACAATGCTACAAGAGAATGGAAAAATGTGACAATGTACAAGATAAACAATCTATGAGGAACGACTGGTTGTAAAATAGGTAGAGTAGCTAAATATTCATTTAGACTCTCAAAAGCTAGTTTACAATTTTCATACCAATGAAAAGGAACACCATTTTTAAGGAGACAAGTGAAAGGTAATTTGTGATCAACTAAAGATGTGATAAAATGACAGATAGCTTGAATTCATCCTTGTAATGTGTGTAACTGAGAAACATTTTTCGGAGGTGGCATGTTAAAAATTGAATCTATTTACTTTGTGTCCACCTTAATGCCTCTATGAGATATGTAAAACCCTAAGATTTTACCACTATCTACACCAAAGACAGACTTTTTCAGATTCAATCACATGTTATATTGTTTGATTCATTCAAACAAATTGTGGACATTTACATTGTCTTGTCGAGTTAAGGATCTAGCAAGAAGATAATTGCAATATTCTTCCAATATTTTATGAATGTAATCATAAAATATTAATGTCATTGTACGTTGGTAAATTTTACTAGCATTCCTTAAACCGAAAGCCATACAACCCAATAAAATTTTCCCCAAATAGTTATAAAGGCATTTTTGTATTGATCTCGAGGATTAATAAGGATTTGATTATAACCAAAGAATCTATCCATGGATGACAAAAAATAATGTCCAATAGTTGAATACACAATCATGTTGATATTAGGAAGTGGAAAATCATCTTTTAAAGATGCTTTATTCAAGTCTAAAAAATTGGTGCAAATCGTAATTTGATTATCAGGTTTTTGCAACTATGACAATGTTTGAGATCCGAGAATAATCAATAAGTTTAATGAAGCAAACATCAAGAAGTTTATCAAGTTCTTCTTTAACACACAAGGCCACATTAGGGTGCATTTTACAAATCTTTTGATGAGAAGGTTTAACATTGTTGTCAAGGACAATATTATGCATCACAATTTTTAGGTCAATTCCTGGCATATCAGAATATTTCCAAGAAACAATTTTAGGAAAATCATGAAGTAAATTGGTTATATCTTCTTGTTCTTCATCATCAAGGAACTTCCCAATTTGAATAATTTTATCTTTTTTAGTAATTTCCATAAGCACATCAATTGTATCACCTAAAGGGAGTGCATTGGATTTAGGACTTTGATATTCCAAAAACTCTTTAGTGATATCACTTATTTCTTGCTTCGTAATGTTCATAGCATGGGGAAGGTGTTTAAGGGAAGTAGGCAAGGATGGGGTATCAACAAATCCAAATATGTGTGTCAAGGCCTCATCACTATTGAAATACAACCATGAAGGTGGGAAGGTTGGATCAAGAAAATTAGGATGAGTAATGATGAGTTTTTGTTGTCGTAGAGAGGTATGTGCAAGATCATGATGTGCCAAAAAGTGGCAATATGATGGGTATTTGTAGGGTATGTGGCTAACGAGTTCTTTTTAACCCAAAATTAATGAAATGAAAAGGGTTTTTAATGGATATTCTTAGTTTTCCACCAATATAAATTATGCTTTACTTTGAATTTAATAAATAATTATTATTCATTTTCTATTTGAATTATGACTAAAGTTCTAATTGATAGGTTGATTGAAAATAATGTATAGCTTTCAAATAGTATCATATTTTTTGAATCTAAAACATGTGTCACATGCTATGATTTATATACTATAGGATTAAGAAAATAATAATAGAATTTCATGAATTTTTGACCAAGTTAAGGTGGTTAGACGTATGAGTTTTTATATTTTTTAAAAGTTTTAATTAAAAAAAACCATTATTAATTATTTACTTGGAAAAAAATTACAAAATAATATCCATCACGGTGGGAAATGATTCCTCTACTTATATCTAAAATATTATTAAAACATATTACCAAACACCTACTTCTTATTTTTTCCTTGAAATTTAATTACTACTGCATTGAAATTTAAAATTTTCAATGCAGTAGTAATTCCTCTACTTAATTGTGGCTAGGGTGATCAGAAAGACACCTACTTCTTATTTTTTCCTTGAAATTTAAGTACTACTGCATTGGAATTTAAAATTTTCACCAAATAGATTTTGTTTAAAAAAAATAAACCTAGTAGTTTAGAAACTGCATTCAATTCTCTACAAATTCTATTCTTACATATTTTTGAAATAATATAGATCATAACTCATTCAAATGTTTACATCGAATTACCTAACTTTGATTTTTCTAAATTTTTGCCACTTAAGGGCCTATTTTTTCCATGATGATCCTACACATACCAAGACATGTGATGATGTTAATATTTAAGGATGGTCGTTGAGTAGCTCTAGTTTTTGAAGAAAAGGAATATCCCAATCCCATTTGCATTTCCTATGTATTAGGTTCAATAGGAAAATGAATACAATATTCATGTTTTCCACACCCGTATCTAGTATAGCCCAATTTTTTTACAAATTTATAACCTTTCCCATAAATTCTTTCCATTTCACATAGGGTAGGTGGGGATTGATAATCTATCTCATCAAAATTTGTTGTGTACATTGAGTTTTCATCTATATTATAAGAGATAGATTTTTGAGATGACTATTTAGAAGTTTAAGTGGACATAATGGTTGATTATTCATGCTTTTCATCTTCCTTTTTTCATAAGTATGTATTTCCCCATAAATGAGGGTGTGAATTCTAAGGATCCCCAATCATCACCAAATAATTTAGAGATCGTGTCATTATGTTCAATTTCAAGAGAATCAATGTTAAAAGGTTGGAATAAATGTTTTCAAAGGACTTGTAACCCCTTTTTCAAGATGCAAGCAACTTTTAGGCTTAGGATCAATTTCAATATGATAAATATGATTATTATAAACATAATTCATTATATAGTGAAGAGTTGAAGGCACTACATTCATCTCATGAGTCCAAGGTCAGCCTAAAATAATATTATATGAGAGTTCATAAGGCATGACATAGATAGGAGTCAACAAAGTAACTAGACCAACCATAATAGGTAAAGTGATTATCCCGAGTGGTTTCTTTGTTTTATTATCAAATCCTCAAATAGAAATGAAATCAGGTATAATTTTTGATCTATCCACTTCTAATCAATCAAGAAGGCTCACACTACACACATTAAGGGAAGAACCATTATATATGAGAGTGAATTTGATACCTATGTGATGAAATTGAGCAATGATCATGAAGGAATCATGTTGTTTTTGTAACTCCAAAGGAGGGAGCCCATGTTGATGAAAAGTAATATCAAGACTATGCTTTCGAACAAGAGCTACCACATCACTCATAGTGTTTTGAGGAGGGATTGTTATTTGTTTCAAAGTAGTTTGAAGAATGGTGTTATAACTTGGTGAATTTTGAAGCAATTCCCAAAGAGAGATTTTGGCAAGAGTATTCTTTAATTGTTTGAAAAGATCATACTCCTTTGTAGGTGGGTTATAATGAGGAACAATAGGCATATTAGGTAAAGGTAACGATGGTGGAATTATTTGTGGTGGTTGTGCGTTATTTCGTGTGTAAGTGTATGAGCAACAATATCATTACTAGATTGTTGTCATACATTAGAGGGATGGAGGGGATGTGAGGGTGGGTAAAGGATAAGCTTAGGTTTATTGGAAGGATGAAGCAGATGTGAGGGTGGGTAAAGGATAAGTTTAGGTTGAATTACATGAATACCCTTAATTTTAGAGGTGTCACAACAAACCATAGTAGATGAATTGGATGAGATGAAGTATTCAATAGACTCATCTTGCAAATGAAAATCATCACTACTAAAAGGTTGTAAGGATGAACGATCATCAACGTGTCTAAGATTTTCAAGGAAAGCATTAGAGGTATGAAATTTTTTTATCACAAGTTGGTTACCACAAACCTTAGTGGATGGCTTATGTGAGATGAAGTCTTGGAGGGCTTCATCTAACAAATAAAAATCATCACAATAAAAATGTTTGAGGGATGGTTTTTTGGTAAGGGGTTTATGTTTCTCATTACAAACATTAGAGGGTGAAGTGAGTGAGAGGACACCCTCAAGGGTTTCATCTAACTTATGAACATCATTACTACTGAGTGGCTTGGATGAGATGTTATTTCAAATTTGAATCATATGTTTAATTGGATCATTTGATGTGTTGTTTGATTGGTTTTGGAGATTTAAAATAGTTTCCTCAATGTAAGATAATCTAAAAGGACTATCAAAGATAACTAAAAAATAGGACCTATAAAATTTGAAGACTGTCCATAATTTCCATGAAAACAAATTAAATTTATGTTAAGTGTGGATGCTAAACCTTCATTTTACTCAAAAATAAACAAAAATGAGTATTGTTAATTGAATCATGCAAATCAGATATAGCATCCCTATGAAATAATTGGTCATGTTACCTATGCAAACAAAGAAGTAAGATATCAAAATAAACTAAGTGAAAGCATAAGAAAGCAAGATTCAAACTCTATCTCATAGTGGATTGGTGCTTCTATGGAAATAAGCCATTTCCCAATCCTTTGCTAAGCTCAATGATTATATTCTTTGAAGATGGAGTCAAATGGACAAAATTAGCTCTCAATTGAAGAGATTAACTTTACATGAAGATTGTGGATTATTTGATGAAGAATAATCCTTCCATTTATAGAATATTTTGATGAGAGAAGAAGCCCAATGGATGAATGTGGGACAAAGATTTAGCCAATGAGATGGAGCCACTTGTCACCTTGTGATAGGTTGGGGGATGTGCAAGTTTTGGTCAATGTGCCAAAGAGGGGGATATTCAAATTTGAATTTGAATGTTAAATGCTAAGTCGAGGACATGTAAGAGAATTTATTTCCATGTTGGAAGGAATAAGTCAAATTTCTTTTCAAATTCAAACTTGGAGAATATTCCTAAAAGATGCTTTGTTTATCAGGAAAATGAGGATTTTATAAATGAATTAAAATGCTTTATTGATGCAAGTGGGAAAATCTAGAGGATGTGATGGGTAGTTAGATTAGATTAATAATAGTTTGATTAAATTAAGATGATGATTAGGGGTTTTGACCCATTTGACTTAAATATTTTGATTTATTTAAATCAAGAGGGAGAAATATGAATTTTGAGATTTAATTAAAAGAATGATGCAAGATAAAGGTTAATTAATTTGAGGAATATGAATCTAGGAGATGATTTATTAAAGATGAAATGTTATGATTTGATTAAAATTGATTTATTTAATCAAATGAGGTAATGATGGGCTTAAATTAAATAAATTTAATTTATTCAATTTAAATGGATGATCTTTAAAGGTTGAACTAAATGAACTTGATTTACCTGATGAATGGATGAATGTGAATTTGAATTATAAATGTGATGCTTTCTATATTTTTCCCCTCTTTGAAGCAATGTACTTCTTTTGTTGGTTCAAAGAATAAACTTTTCATGATCAAAATTCAAAAAATTATGATTTTGTCGAATGCCCCAGTGGAAAGAATTACACTAGTTGGCAGAACCTTAGCTGAGAAGTTATCAAATTAGATACATCTCACATCATATACCAAGATGAGAGAACAACACCTGATTTACCAATAGATGACAAAAGCAAGGGTCTGCAAATGATGCATGCAATGGGCTATGACATAAATCAAAGACTTGGAAAAAATGACAATGGGCTTATAATACCTATCATTCCAGAGACATGAATGAGAACTCTTGGCCTTGGATGTGCCACTCTGAGTATAACCGTATGTGGCCGACATACTCTAGTTAGAAAGGTTAATAATCCTCCTCAAGAAAACACAACAAAAGTACACTTACCAGTATCTACAGGTAGAGTCATAGACAAATTTACATTTGACATAATCGATGTCTATAGTAGTAGTGATGATGAGGATCCTATGATAAAATTACCTAGGGTATTTGAAGATACCACTCTTTTCATGATTTCCACCCTATCTTTTGAATCAGACCACCAAAATTAGGAAATCTACCTAGTATACCCCCAACTCATAGACTATGACCAATGAGGAGCACCAATTCTTGATACATTAAAAATTGATGAGGCGCTCTCAAAATTCATGGGACTACGGGATAAAATTCTATGTGGAGATCACAAATCAGGGTTCATAATGGAGCTAGATACACATGCCTATTATGGGGAAATGATTGAATCCATCATTTGCAAAAGTGAAAACCACAGTGTGGCACTCTCTGACTAGAAAAACTAAAAGGAAAGGATGCATCCAATGGTGAAAACCTCTTTGAGGCACCCAAGGATGGTGGATTCAATCTTCCTTTTCAAGCTCTTCATCAAGAAAAATCAAGAGTCCTGGTAGAAAAAGGAAATCCGGTCAACCTAGGAACATTGGAAACACCGCACATCCCATCCTATGTAGAATAATTACTATCAAAAGAACAAGAGCTCCTAGCAGGATTCCTAGGAGAGAGACAAATAAAATTTGCATGGAGCTATGTACATATGCCAGGGCTCAATCTAAATAATTTAGTTCATCATCTAGCAGTATATCCTAAAGCAAAGCCCGTCAGATAAAAATCTTAGGAAAATGCACCCTTTGATTGCCTTGCTAGTAAAAATGGAATTAAAAAACGTATTAGATGTAGGATTCATTTGACTGATAGATTATCGAGAATGGGTGTCAAACTTGGTTCCCATCTCAAAACCCGATGGGAGCATCAAAATCTGCACTAACTTTAGAGACTTGAACTTGAAGCATGGCTAAAAGATGATTTCCTGTTGCCCAATATTGACATGATCATCGACATGATGATGGGACATGAAATTATTTCCTTGATGGATGGTTTCTCAGGTTATAACCAGATAATGATTGCTAAAGAATACCAACACAAAACAAACTTCACTTGTCTATGGGGGAATTATTACTAGAATATGACGTTGTTTGTCTTGTAGAATGCAGGAGCAACATACCAAAGGTCCATGACCTTAATCTTCCATGACATGATCCATAAGACTGTCAAAGATTATGTTGATGACATTCTAGCCAAATGTAGAAGGAGAAAGGATCACATAGCAACCCTAAGTGCAATTTTTGATAGGCTAGAGGATTACAAAGTCCAATTAAACCTAAAGAAGTGTGTCTTCAACATACAATTGGGAAAGCTGCTATTATATATATTGTCAATGAGATGTATCAAGGTAGATCCAAAAAAGTTAAAAGAAATCCTCGAGATGGAGGCACCAAAAACATTAAAGCAATTGAGAGGTCTCCAAGGAAGGCTTCAATCCATTCAAAGATTCATAACACAACTAGTGGACAAATAGAACCCATACTCTCACCTAATTCACAAGGGAGTAGTGTACAAATGGGATAACAAGTGTGAAGAGGAAGTTAATAAAATCAAAGAATATTTACTTACATCACCAGTATTAATGCCACCAATCCCAAGAAAACAATTAATTCTCTATGTGTCAGCAACAACAACAACCCTTGGAGATCTCTTAGCTTAGCATGATGAAAATGGAATAGAAAGCGCCACTTAGATTACATCAGCAAAATAATGGTTGGGTATTTTTAGTTGTAGTGTTTGCATAACAAAAATTTAGTTATTACATGTTGGCACATAAAATAAAACTCATCGCCAAAATACAAAATTGAATATGTGGAGTAGAAAGTAATCAAAGGCCAAGTCATCCTAGATCAACTTGAAGAAGCACCAATATATTCAGAGAATCCTCTCATCTCATAGTTTCTAGACAAATCAATTTTCAATATCAACATAGCCAACCACTGGAAACTTTACTTTGATGGATCATACACACAACATGGATCAGGAGCCGATATCTTCTTTGTCACCCCACAAGGGGAGTGCATACCAAGGTCCTATAAGTTGGTATTTCCTTACACCAATAACATTACAGAATGAGGCTTTAACCAAAGGTCTCATAATAGTAGTAAAGTTAAAAATTATAGCTCTCAGAGTATACATAGACTCCCAATTGATAATAAATCAAGTGAATGATGAATACCAGACCAAGGACAATAAGCTCACTCCATATAAGAAATTGGTGGAGACTCTCAAATAATCCTTAATTGAAATTACATTTGAGCATATTCCTAGAGCCAAGAATAGAGTAGCAGACGCCATGGCAAAAATTGGATCCTTGCTGGACATCCCTCACATCGTTCCAAAATATGAATTCCTGATAGAGTATCTTCTCATGCCTACATTCAAGGTACCAAAATAAGAATTCATGTGCAAAATCATTGGTCCTGGTGATCCTTGGTACCATGAAATTTATACATACCTTCGAATAGAATTCATACCCGCCAACTTACCCTCAAATCTAAAATGAACCTTTTTTAAAAATGAATATCGATTCATCATCCTAGGAGTACCCTATAGCATAGAAGCCAGGAAGGAACCCTACTACACTACTTAAATGACAAGGAGGCATTGACTGCTCTAACTGAAGTACATATTGGTATTTGTGGTTCACACTCGAGTGGAATGCCCATAGCCAAGAAACTACTAAGGATGGGTTATTATTGGCCCAAAATGGAAAGAGAAGCACATAACTATGTCAAAAGGTTTCTACATTGTCAGTAGCATGGGGACCTCATCCATGCTCTAGCTCAAGAGCTTCATCCCATTGTCACACCATGTCCCTTTTCGCAGTGGGAACTCGATCTCATTGGAAAAATCACTCCCACTTCATCTAATGGAAACAAATTAATCATAACCACCACAAATTACTTTACTAAGTGGGTGGAAGCCATACCCATGGCATATATAACTAGGAAGTAGATATCAAAGTTCATCCTGAACTATTTCATTTGTCACTATGGTGTTCCACAAGCCATTATCTCAAATAATGGGACACCATTTAAGAATCAAGATGTCTATGACTTATGTGAAAATTTGAAAATCCAACATCACTTCTCCACCCCGTACTATCCCCAAGGAAATGGACAAGCAGAAGCCACTAATAAAACTATTTTCAAAATCCTCAAGAAAATAGTCAATGACATAAGTCATGATTGGCATTTTAAGCATAATCTCACCCTCTGGACCTATTGAACCAAATTCTGCACACCTACTAATGCCACCCCTTTCTCCTTGGTCTATAGATTAGAAGTAGTACTCCCCATTGAGATTGAGCTCCCATCAGTTAGGATATCATTGCAGAACCTTATCACAAATGAAGAGTACCAAGTATCAAGACTAAATTTGCTAGAGTTACTAGATGAGCGGTGTATAGACGCTTTAAATAATTTGCAAGCCTATCAAAATAGACTCAAAAGGAGCTATAATAAGAAAATCAGAAGCAAGACTTTCCAAGTCGAAGAACTAGTATTAAAGGAGAATCAATAGAAGTCCCAAACCCAAGTAGCAAAGGAAAATTTGAACCCAATTGGTTGGGACCATTCATTATCACAACAAGTTATAAGTTAGGGGCATATCAATTATCAATACCCAAAGGGGAACCTCTACAAGAGCCAATGAATATCTCTCATCTCAAAAAAAATATGCCTAAATATTTTAGGTATAGAACCAAAAAATCAAAAAATCAAAAAATGTCCTAAAAAAATGCTTACTTCAGCAAAAACATGGCAAATAGGTGTCTTGGTGACAATAAAACAATGAAAAAGAAAAAAATCCAAAAAAATTAGAAAAAGGATTGAAAACAGGAAATAAAAAAATCATCCTCTAGTGAAAACCACTTCGGTGGCACTTTGGGCAAGTACCTTGGTGAAAACCTACCAAACAGGCACCTTGTGTAAATAAGCACTTTCCATCCACCAAGATCTTTATAGCTTGTTCTACATCATCCATCGGATTCATATCTCCATCCATCACTCATCCACCTACATTTGCATCATAGCTTGGTCTTGTGTTTGTATCATGATCCCTCCTAGTACTACTCAACCCATCCTCAAGGTTATTTTGTCCTACTTTTATTAGAGTAGTCTATTGCATCACGTTGGGAGCATGTTCTCATTAGATCAAATTTGTGTATATTCTTAAATTCCTAAAAATTAGAATATCCAAAAGAATCGAAATATAAGAAAAACTAGAAAATGGAAAAAAATTAAAACATCAGAAAATTCAAAAACATCAAAAAATAAAAAAAACCAAAAACATTGAAACATATCAAAATCCCAAAAATAGGTGAAAAAGTCATTCAAATAGTTAAAAAAAAGTCGTCTTGTCGAACTACGGCTCTATGAGCCTTGAACATAGGAAAGGTTGATCTTTGATCATCCTTCGAGACACTTAGGTCAATCGTTTAGGATTTTGTCAAAATAAGTTGACATTTCATCATGTATATCTTCATTTGTAAATTGGTCAAGTCATCAGTTGAACTATGTGGTCTTTGCGTGTATAACGTAGGAAACACTAATCTATTGATCAGCCCCCGAGGCCCCTAGGATAGGTGTTTAGGTTAGTCTCTTTGTAAAAATATCAAGAAACCAAAAAACATTAGAAAATCAAAAATCAAAACATTTGACAATCTTGAAAAATACCAAAAACAACCTCAAAACATTGCAAAAGTCCAAATATTTGAAAAAAAAGCCATCTGTCTCATCTCGCTTGCACCCACAATAACCACCACTCATAATAAACTAATCATCATCCTCAACCTTTGGTGAAACAATTAGAAAATAGTCTTGAAGGTTAAAAGTAAAACTCAAAAATGTCAAGTCTCAGGTTTAAGTCAGTATGTAAACAAGTTGGTCAATTCTTTGTGTCGATAGCCTATCATCAAACTAGTCCAATTTCAATCATCAGATAATATCATGTCCTAGGATGTTTCCTTCCTACAATGGGCATTATTTATCAGAAAGAACACTTTGGATAAATGAAATGATGTGCTGCCATCCACTAACATGTCCTAGGATGCATCCTTCCTACAATGGGCATTATATTTTGGTAATAGTTTTGTTTCTTATCCTAAGGAACACATTTCCTTTTGGTTAGTAGTATTGAAGAACATTAGCTTTTTTTTTACTTTATCTTGGTATTTTGACTTATCTCTTTGTGCTCATTCCAATAACCTCTTGATGATGTCCAAAAAAAGGGATTTAGGGAGACAGGAATGGGGCAATGCTCATTATCTTATGTCTATTGTGCTTGTTGGACATTCTTGTAAAATAACCTTGGCGAATACTTGCTTTGTTAGATATGTATGGAGGGTGTTCTGGGA
The DNA here is from genome assembly GCA_007258455.2 of Sequoia sempervirens. Classification (NCBI taxonomy): domain Eukaryota; kingdom Viridiplantae; phylum Streptophyta; class Pinopsida; order Cupressales; family Cupressaceae; genus Sequoia; species Sequoia sempervirens. The sequence goes on from VDFB02143866.1 coordinate 232,849, forward strand.
AACTTGTTGACTATTTCATTGATAGGTTATACCTTTATGTGTTTTGGTCTAAGGTGTTTGAAACTTCTAAAGTGCATCCTAGCAAGGTTTCTATATGTAAGGTGTGAACAAGAATACTCCTATCTATTTGTCAAGTCAAAGTCCATTACACTAAGTACAATGCCATCCTGGTCCTTTATACCTTGATGCATCATGCTTAGGTGTATTATCAAACATAAGGTAAGTGACCCTTTTAAAATTCCAATCCTTGATAAGAAAAACATCCATTTCTCATCAACATCTCTCATAAAGTTGGCTTGTTGGATCCTCTTGTCATCATCTAATTTCTTCTTTTTTGCACTAACATCAAATCATGAATAGTTAATCATCATCACTAGTGCATCCATCCTACATCCACAAACTATCAGTCTAATTCATACCATCTCACATGCATGTTCATCATCATAATATAGATCTATTATTTTAAGCATCGATAAAATCATACATTTGCATAATCATAGCATATCACATCATCCATCTCATCCATCACACATCATGTCATCATTTAATTTGAGTAGGATAATATAGATTGGTTATTCTAAGCCTCTTAAAACCATGTCATATGCATTGTCAATATAACCATCCATACATTCATTTTGAACCTCTTTATCACTAGATTGACCCTCAAATCAAATCTTTTTGCTCGATCTCTCGAGGGGGAAATGTACTAGTGTACTTTTTTCCGCTAGGGCATCCGAAAAAATTAGAATTTTTTTGAATTTGAATCATGAGAAGTTTATTCTTTGAACCAACGTAGGAAGTAAATTGCTTCAAAGAGGGGAAAATTGTAGACACGTGGAATTAGCATCAATGGGGTGATCCCACAAAGTTGGTTTACAATATTTGGGAGATTCTAATTTTTGCTAAAATCAGATATTTTTAGAAAATATAATGATTTAAGCCTTAAAAGTTTCCATTTAAAGCATTCCAGTTGAAGAGGGTTTGATCAAACTACATTAGATCAAACCCCCTTGGATAGAACACCGCTAGTTTTAAGCCATACCTATAATGGAGTCTCCTTTACACCTATCAAAATGCTGATAAAAAACCACTTTTGATTTACCTTTTTGGGGATCAAATAAATTCATTTAAATTTAATTTTTTTAAGTTTTTAGTTGTTATTATATAAGCTTCCCAAAAATTATAATTTTAAATAAATTTAATTTTATTATTATATATATTTTCTATTTCTTGTGAATATAGGTTTCTCACTAAAAATCAAACTCTTTGTTTTGCACATGTGGAAAAATAGTAGATTATCAAAAATAAATTTTAAAAAATATGAGTGCACTAGATATTGAATTCCTTCATCCAACAAAAAAATAAAATTCAATTTTGATACATACAAAAAAGGTTACACATTATACAGTCGCGCTATGTCTGAATTGTAATTCGTTTGACTTCAAAACTTGATTAAAGAAAAAATATTCAATAAAAAAATATCTAACAAAGTGGAAACACTATATATCAGAGTTAAAAATTTAAATTTTTAAGAATTAGAATTTTATCCTTCATGGAAAAAAAATTATGCATTATACGGTGAGCATCACTATTTAAAAATGTTGTTTTCTGAAAAAAATTAGTTTTCGAGGGAGATGGAAAAGGAAGTACAATCAGATTTCAATTTTTTTGAAAAACATTTATGTAGAATATATAGACAAAATTTCACAAAAGTCTAGTTTTCATCATCTTCACACTCCTCATGGTTTAGCCTCTATAGGTGCCCGAAAGTTAAGATTTAATTAAAAATCATAATTCCAGTTTCCAGTTTGGCCAAAAATTGTAAACCACTATTGTGGGATCATCCATTGTCCACTTAAAAATAATCACATTCATAAACCAAATACACATTCATCCATTCATTAGGTAAATCATGTTCATTTAGTTCAACCTCTAAAGATCGTCCATTTAAATTGTATAAATTAACTTTATTTAATTTAAGCCCATCATTACCTTATTTGATTAAATAAATCAATTTTAATCTAATCATAACATTTCATCTTTCATAAATCATCTCCTAGATTCATCTTCCTCAAATTAATTAACCTTTATCTTGCATCATCCTTGTAATTAAATAAACCAAATTTTATTTAATTAAATCTCAAAATTCATATTTCTCCCTCTTAATTTAAATAAATCAAAATATTTAAGTAAAATGGGTCAAAACCCCTAATCATCATCTTAAGATAATCAAACTATGAATAATCTAATCTAACTACCCATCAAATCCTCTAGCTTTTCCCACTTGCCTCAATAAAGAATTTTAATTCATTTATAAAATCCTCATTTTCACTCAACAAAGAATCTTTTACGAATATTCTCCAAGTTTGAATTTGAAAAGAAAGTTGACTTTTCCTTTCCAACATGGCAATAACTTCTCTCCTACATGTCCCCCACTTATCATTTAACTCTCAAATTCAAATTTGAATCCCCCTCTTTGGCACATTACCCAAAACTTGCACATTCTCCAACCTGTCACAAGGTGACATGTGGGTCCATCTCATTGGCTAAATATTTGTCCCACATTCATCCATTGGGATTTTCCTCTCATAAAAATATTCTATAAATGGAAGGATTATTCTTTATCAAATCATCAAAAATCTTCATGCAAAGTTACTCTCTTCAATTGAGGGATAATTTTGTCCATTTCACTCCATCTTCAAAGCATTTAATAATTGAGCTTAGCAAAGGATTGGGAAAGGGCTTCTTTCCACAGAAGCACTAATCCATTATGAGATGGAGTTTGACTCTTGATTTCTTATTCTTTTACTTAGTTTATTTTGATATCTTACTTCTTTTTTTGCATAGGTAGCATGATCCATTATTTCATAGGGATGCTATATTTCTTTTTCTTGATTCAATTAACAATACTCATGTTTGTTTGTTTTTGAGCAAAATGCAGATTTAGCCTCCACACTAAAAAAGCAGAGAAAACTTAAACTAAAAAAAAGGAAATGATAAAATCTAGAAAGATGCAATGGAAGAAATTAAAATCTTGAAATTCTGATGAAAAACTATGAAGGGACCGATTCGCCCTAGGTGGTGAATGAGTCCCAGTAGATGAATTTTTTAATGTTTTTTCTAATTTTTGTTGTGTTTTTTTGTAGAATCTAAACTTTGCACAATGTAAATCCAAAATGAAAATGCAGAGATGGAAAGGGACCAATTCACCCTAGGTGGTGAATGAGTCCGAGTATCTAGATTAATTTTTTAATTTTTTTTTAATTTTTTGTTGTTTTTTTCTATAGAATTTGAACTCTGTAGAATTTGCAAATCCATAATGAAAATGCAGAGATGCAAAGGGATGCAATGATGTAAAGTAGAGAATTATTTTACTAATGCAATGCTTCTAGGAATCCTAAAACAATAAAAGAGCCTAAAATGATGAACTAAAATGTAATTAGAAATGTAGATCAAAACATTATAATGGTCAAAAGTCAAGTTCACCAAAATTAACATAGATTATTGGGACAAAAAATGATTCTCTTGCTCTTCTAAACTTTTCACCTAAAAGGAGAGAGATCCAAGTCCAAAAATGCTTATATGTGACACTAAAATTAGGATTTATGCAATGTGATATGATGTAAATAAACTTAGATAAATACAATTGATTGACTAAAGTGAAATAAAATGAATGCTAAACCAAGATCTGTGTCTTGTTTGAAAACATAGTGTGATATGTAAAAGGATTGAAAATGATGAATGAAATGCAATTTTCCACTAAGTAAAAGGCTATTTCTCAGAATGTGTGCACCCAAAAGACTATAGAGGACTGAATGGTAATCTCAAAAGCTGGTGAAATTTTAACTTGGGGTGACTGGGACTCATTCACCACCTTAGGTGAATTAATCCTAGATCAGGACCGTTCTACACGAAACCTATTTTCTGACAGCCAGAGATTTGAAACATCTAACTCAATTTCGCACCTTAGGTCAGACTCATTTTCTAAGCATAGCGAATTAGTCCTCTTTATGATTTCTACAAACTCAAAACTTAGATTTTTACCTTGACACCTGCACAACATATTTTTATGGAAACCTGATTCTAGATGTTAGAAAATTCATGCAAAACAACTTAAAAGAGTTGATCTAATGGGGGGTTTTCCTTGGTCAAACCCCTAGGTAGGTAATCAAACCTTGAATAGATGAAAAATTGCATAAATCCTAGCCTTACATGTGTTAAAGACTAGGTAGGGATCAATCATGACAAAAACCTTATTCTATTGCTCTAAAATAAGACAAGAAAGAATTCTTAAAAGGATGCAATATCTCTATCCTTAGATACCTTTCAACACATAAAACATGGATAAGAAATGATAGGAAAAATTAAAAAAAATGCAATGCAGACCTTAGTTTGAAGATAGAGTAAAAATGAAAGATGGAATCAATAGGAAACCAAGTCCTTTGTCTTGATTTGGTGGCAATTTGAACCTCTTCAACCTAGATTTATTCATCATTAACCATAGGCATCCATCATCAACCCTTTGCAATGTTGGATCTTGACAAGATTAGTGAGCTTCAAGAACCACAAAAACCCTAGTTTGTTGTCCTAAAACTTCAACTTTTGCTAATGAAACTTGTTTTAAGAATACCTTTTACTCTTGAAATGTTAAAAATGATAAAAATAAAGATTGTGTAAAATGAATTGAAATGTGTATTTATAGGAAAAACATCTTATTTTCATATTAATTAGACCTAAGAGGCTGACATCCACCGGAAACAAAAGTTAAATTGATTAAATTTCCATTTAATTTTGAATTTTCCCTCAAAGGGATCTCATTCACCACCCTTGGTGAATTGATCCCACAAAAGGGGACTCATTCACCCAAGGTGTTGAATGGGTCCCACTACTATTTTTTGAAAGTGGGTTGCCAGGGTATGATGTTATTAAATGTTGTTTTTTGGGTTTTATGTGATTTCACTTGTGAAATGGGTATCTAGATCAAAACTAATAGTTCTAAGGGCCTATAAATGTTGTTTTCTAGGGGAAATGATGTAAAGGGGTTAAAAGTGGGTCTAATTGTGTGTGAAATTGTCTTTTTTCTCAAGAGGGTCCAAATTTCTATGGCATAAGTATGTATACCTTGTTTTCTTGACCTGAAACTTCAAATCGAATGGCTGCTCCATATAAACTTCCTCTTTCAACACCCCATTTAGGAAGGTGGAATTCACATCCATTTGAAACACCTTCCATTTTTGTTGGGATTCAATTGCTATGAATTTCCACATGATTTCCATCCTTTATATTGGAGAAAATTTGTCATCATAATCTCTCCCAAACTATTGTTTGTATCCCTTCACAACTAATCTTTCTTTATGCCTTTCTATTCTTCCATCGAGATTGTTTTTGGTCTTATATACCCATTTAAATCCAATTAATTTCTTGTTGGGAGGAAAATTAGTTAACTCCCATGTTTCATCCCTCTCTATTGCATCTATCTCCTCATCCATGGCCTCACACCATTTCTCCTCTTTCACAACATCCTCAAAATAAATTGGATCACTATCAAAAAATAATGTAAAATTTACACTCTCATAAAATATTCATCATCATTTTTATTTTGGTAGATCTCCCTTAGAATTTTGGTCGTTATTGGCATTAGGGAAGCAAGAGTAGGATCTAAACTTTCACTACTATTGCTGCTTTCCTAAACAGACCCTATCCAGAGATGTCAGGAGCTCTTAGGAGCCAATCCTCTACTTGTTTGTGGCTACTTTCCTTTCTATCTACTCATGTTAAGAGCTATCAAGAGTTATTTGGAGCTCTCTAGGACCAATTCTTTGGCTATCTATGACTATCTTCCTAACTTTCTACCTACGTCAAGAGCAGTTAGGAGCAGTCGAGAGTGGTCCAGAGCTATCAAGAGTGATTGTAGGCTCATATTATTTCACTTCTTGTTCTATTTTTTCTTCTTTAGGAGTTTTCAAGAGTGGTTCTGAGCTATCAGAAACTATCAATCCATCCCATTACTCATTCTCTAGGAACTCCATGTCTCTGTTGATGACAATTTTCTTGTGACCAAGTTATACAACCTATAGGCTTTGTACTCTTCACTATCACCTATGAAAATACACTTCTCACCATTTTCATCCAACTTTTTTCTTTTCTCTCTTGGCACAAGTACATATTCCACTCGTATGAACACCCTCAAGTGCTCAAAGTCCACTTTCATTTTTTCCATGCCTCTTGTGGAATCCTACAAAAAAAATTCTTTGTAGGAATTTTATTTATCAAATAAACTATTGTTGTTATAGCCTCAACCCAGAGTTTATTTGGGATTCCCTTTTCTTTTAGCATGCTCCTTTCCATCTCCACAATGGCCCTAATCTTTCTCTTAACCACTCCTTTTTTTATGGAGTATAGCAAGTTGTTGGCTCCTTCTTGATGCCATTTTTCTTTCAAAAATTTATAAATTGATTTGAGGTATACTCTCCCCCTCTATCTAACCTTAGGAACTTGATGAAATTCTCACTTTCCTTTTCATCCTGAGCTGTAAACACTACAAACTTATCAAAAGCTTTAGATTTATGCTGTAAAAAACAAACTCATGTCTTATAGTTGTAATTATCTATGAAGGTCATAAAATATAAGCTCTTACCAATAGAAATTACTTGCATAGGACCACACAAATTAGGTTGAACTAGCTCCAATGGTGATCTTTCCCTTCTAGAATTTTCCAATTGAAAGGGCCGCTTAGGTTTCTTGCCTAAAATGAAGGCTTCACATCTACTAATAGGCTCTAATATGGTTGGTAAACCTCCAACAATACCCTTCTTTGAAAAAATACTCAAACTAGTATAGCATAAGTTTCCATACTTGAGATTCCATATCTTGGAAGGGTCTTGAATGACTACCTTGAAGGCTACTTGCTACTACATTGCTGCACATTTTGTTGCAGTTGTGGACTGATTTGGGTAACAATCTTCGAGCCTCAAAGGAAACATCCTATTCTTCATCATTTATACTACTACAATTACATTCTTTCTTCCATCCTTTCATAAATGATGCATTTAGCCTTCTCCATCAAAAATTTGTAACCTTGTTGGATCAATTATCCAATAATCATTAGATTGTGCTTTATACCAAGGGAAAATAAATTTCATCAATCTCCTTCTTCTCACTATTGTTGGTTCAAAAAATAATAGACCCATTTCCCACAACTGGAACTATTTCATTGTTCTCCATTTCTATTTCAGATTTAACATTCTTATCAATGAAAGAAAATAAACTTTAATTGCCACTCATGTGGTTACTAAAGCCACTATCTAAAACCCATATCTTATCACCCCCTTGCTAAAAAATGTTGCACATGATGAAGGACTTCTTCTCATTACCTTCAACCACTTTTTAATCAACCACATTTGGACTTTACTTGGACTGATCACACTATTTTTCTTAGCACTCACATAATGGCCATATTTATGGAAATAATAACATTCAATATTTCTCTTGTCACCCTTCTGACTTGATTTTTTTTTCTTCTTGTCTTGTCTAGAGTTGGACTATGATCTACTTGCTCCCTCTTGGTTGTGTGCTCATCTTGAGCTATCCTCTCCATCATTTCCATATCTGGATCTACCTCTACTATGTTCAAAGCTATTTTTACCTCTCCCCATACCTCTTGCATTATCTTCAGCTTTGATTTTTTTCTCTTGGGAAGAAATTTGATACATATTAAGGAGCTACTAGTAGGTTTGCAGAGAAACCATCAGCTCATCAATAGATAATGTAAAGATATCTTTTGTGTCTTCAATGGAAATCACAACTGCATAAAATGTTTTCGGTAAACTTGTAAGGATCTGCTCCATAATCCTCTAGTATTCAATGAATTCTCCTTTCACCCTCAACTAGTTTATTAGACTTGAGAGTCTTTTGTAAAAAATTTAGATGCAATCACTATCATTCATTAGAGAGTCTAAAAATCTCTTCGAAGCATCTGGAGCTTCACCAATATGAATTTATTAGCCCCTTTATAGCTGGTTTGGAGGATTTCCCAAGCTTCCTTTACATAGTTAGTTGTTGCTATTCTCGAAAAAATGGACTCTATCAAGGCTTCTTCAATCAGATTCAATGATTTTGCATCTTTCCTCCTCAACTCCTACAACTATGTCTTTTGGTTCTTTGTGAGAATGACATATGTTGTTGGATTAGTCACATCATTGAACCCATTGATATTATTTGCAACCATTATGGTATTCATATTATTTGTCCAAACATCATAGTTATGTCCATTAAAGGACAATGGTTGCTTCCAACTCTTCCCCTAATCTCCAACCATGTATCCAACAAGAAAAAATTCAAACACCCAAAAGAATAAATGCCCCAACTGATGAAGAAATGGGGCTTATGGATCATATACTATGTCAAAAATTCAAATAGAATAAAACCTATAGGTTTTTTTCCCTATTTTCCCAAAAAATATAGAAATACAAAACAAAATTGTGGAATAGACTTCGAGACACAAAAAATGGGCAAGTAAACTTTCTTCTTGTATTAACTAGAAAATAATATTTACAAAATGATTTCAAACATGAAACTACAATATAATAATCACAAATGAAACTTGCAGCAATCTAGAGTTGCACCCACAAACTCAAGAAACTATTAGGAGCTTCTTAGAGCTCTCTTTCATTATATTCAATTAGAGCTATCTATTGCTCCTGGAAAGCACTAAGCGATCAAGAGATTTTACCTACTCACTGAAAACATGTATAGAAAAAAATATAGTTACTACTATTCAGGAGCCTCTCAAAATCACACAAATAACCCACACAAAAAAATCCTTTTTTAGACTATTGTGACACAAAAACTGACTAAATTTTATTTTCATTCATTCCTTTTGTCTTCACAAAATTTCCACTCAAAATTTGAACTCACCTACCATAGTTAATTTTGGAAATTCCAAATTTCCTACCACATTAAATTATGGAGTTGTCAAGAGAAAAATAGGGATGGAGATCCCAAAAGGTAAATTTGGATTGAAAAGGCTCTTGACAGGTAGATGAGCTAAGGGATGATGTAAAGAGGCTCAACAATTAATATTTCCAACAAATACTTTGTTTATTTTCTTGTATCTTTGGTTTGTCTATGTTTCTTCATAGCTAATACTTCTCTTTATAAATGTATAGTTAGAGTGAAGAGCCCCACCATGAGAGTCAAGGAAATGTAATATCAATCAATTATTAGGGTAATTTTAAAAACCAACAATAGTAACCCAAGTTATTTTTTGTGCCATAGATATTCATTATTTGTAACTCCTATTAAGACACACAAATTACTAACTCAATAAAATACAAGCCTTAGAAAAAAATTATAAAGAGATGAACCAAACAATGTGTTGAATAATCCAAATGATAAATCTTTCTACATATTAGACCAATGAAAATTTCTCGAGCAATTAGGAATGTTTAAATTGCTAATATAGAAAAAACACATGAAAGTACACTCCTTTTATATGTATAGTCTATCCTATAATTATGCTTGTGTTCTTAAATGATTTGAAAAGTAGTATTAATGTGTTCTTAAAAATAGAATGATTTTTTTTTCTATTTAAGTCTCATTGAAAAAATGTCCAATGAAAAGAAAATTTATGATTATAAACAATTTTACTACTACATATTAAGGTTGGAAATTATTTTAATAGTGGCTCACTTCAAGCACACACACAAAATGAGGGAACTAAGATATTTGCGGATAAAACAATGTGAGTAAACAAATTTCAATAGTTATGCCTTCCTTCAAATAAGTTTGATGGCACATAGTACTTTAAGTTGTCAAATTGTCTAGCATATTAATATAGGTTTCAAATTTGGAATATGTGTAGACCCATTTTCTTTTTCAAAGCCACCATCTATAATTATATATAAAGTAACTAATTTACTAAAGCATGTACCTATGAGTTTCTCTTCTTACACTTTCAACATGGCTTCCATAATTGTTTCCTTTTTATTCCTTCTCATATGAAGAGGATCCGATTTCCTTCAAACAATGGCTCAATAAAATAGAAGGAAGAAGTAAAAAGAACATGGGAAACATGTCTAGTAAAAAAAAATTAATGCATATCCCAAATGCATGATCAACATCATATGTTAAGGATTGTAAGGGAAAATTATTTCACATTATAGTCACAAGCAGGGATGGTCAACATTCAAAACCCATCCAGGGGTTGAGTCCAAAAAATTGCAAAGAAAATGGGTATGTGCAAGATCATGATGGGCCCAAAAGTGGCGATATGATGG